>QJPP01001678.1:0-56831 GCA_003996215.1 Jaltomata sinuosa
TTAGTTTCTGGATTTGAGATTGATATGATTAGTTGAGTTTGATTCATGTCTCTGAGCATGTCTATCATTACTCTTTCTCTCTTCTTCTTACACTTGAGGTTACCGGTATACCGTCCATTTCGTAAACTTATTTTGTATACACTGTTATTGCAAGGACCCCAGGTGCGTTATTTTCTTACTTTCACCTGTGCCTTTGGTGTGTATATTTTGCTTGCTAGCCTCACATGTGGTTCTGTTGATTTCCCTCTGGGCTAGTTCCTGTGTACCTTTCGTTGATTTCTGTGACTGCTTGCTTCTATTCTGTCTATTACTACACTTTTATCTTATATGTGCCCAGTCGGCCTATGATACCTACTAGGTACCTTATGCTTCGCATTTGGTGCTCACCCCTACCCCCTGCATCTTTGGGTGCAGATCCTAGCGTGGGCCATCGCCGTTAGATCGCTGTGATTCGTGCTTGGAGATCTGTTAGGGACTACTTCAGGCTGAGGGTGAGCTCTTGGCGATCGGAGCTTAGCTTTAGTTTATCTTTTGCTTCATGTACTCTATTACCATTCAGAGACATCTGTATATATAGTTTTGGTTTATTTGCACTCCATGTATGTAGATGGCTCTATACTATGATACCAGGTCTTGGGGTTTGGTTTAGTTTCCGCATATGTATGTATTTATAGTACTTTTATCTGTTCTCTTCATCTTGTTCTCTTATTTGTTAGATAGTAGCCCATTATTAACTGTTCTGGGCTACGGGGATTGGTTCACCTACCGGGGGTTGTAGGTGCCATCATGACCAAGAAATTGGGTCGTGACACCGACCGAACGCAGAAAGATAATATATAAATAAGAGATACAGGATAGTAGCTAAAATTAAAGGGATCCACCTAAATCTAGTTAAAAGCCGAGCATACATCAATAATCCAATAAGGTGGAGAACAGACAAGATCAAGCCAAATCCAGAGACAATTCACATGCCTAGACAAATGTAATGCGATGCACGATTATGCATGCGTGAATGCAATATAATATAAACTCAGAATACCGCATCGGGCTCTCGGAATACCGCATCGGACTATGCATATAATTATGTGAAAGCAAAATACCCGAAATAACGCATCGGGCTATGAATATATATATAAATGAAAGTAAAATACCCAGAATAATGCATCGGGGGTCCGAAATACTGCCTCGAACTATATATATATATGCATAAAATAGTATTTTCTCTTTTTCCTTCCAAAATCTATAGTAATACTCAAAATAATTTATTTAAGTCCAAAAATCACCACAATCGTAGTAAAGCCTCATTTCAAGCTAAAATCCTTGAAAAATACTTCCATGTTGTACCAATGATATGTCATGAAATGTCAGTAGGAAATATCCACAAACAGAGAAAAACCACACACACCAACAGGCAGAACAGGAATGAAATACCCTCCAAACCAAGAGAACTGACCTAGAATTTTGTCCAGATCCAAGTCATGGCCTCGTTCCCACAGTTACACACAATGATAGAATAAAGCGAGTAAAATGGAAAGTAAAAGCAAAAACCATCGGAAATCTCTATTCTACCTCTAAAGCCTCCTAAAAGCATACTAAGAATTCTATACTAGTCAAACAGATAAAGCAAGCTCCTAGCCTAAGGATAGCATACAGTTATAGACTAATAACTTAAAATGGCCAATTAAAGTGATGACAGGATTTAAGCCTAATTTCTACCTAATATCCAACCTCGCATTACAGTAACTCATAAATATATATAATCTAACTAAACTCAGTCTAGAAGGTAAACTGTAACCTACCTCAGGACCGAACTACAAGCATGCACCATCACTCATGTGCCTTCCCCTTTTGAGCAGCCTCAAAAACTTTCCACGCTATCTAGAACACAATCTAGGTGTCAAGACGAGAAGAACAACACCCATATTACTAAACAAAAAAATCGGGCAGGAAATCGGGTCGGAAAAATGAACCTCGAGGCCCGTGCAATAAAACAGAAAACAAAATTCACAATTATGCTCGCGGTGGGTGTAATGACCCTTTCGGTCATTTCCACGTATACGTTTTCCTTGTACCGTTAGAGCTTATTTGTAGTGGCCCCAAGTCATTTAAGGCTTGTCGGGACCGGTATTTCAGTGTCGGGTCCATTTGTTTGGTCGTATGATAAGTTTTGAAGTCAAGCAAGTCGGCAAAAGTTATCGTAAGTTTCTTTAATAAATTTTCTTGAACTTTGGGTAAAATGTCTCAGAGCTTTCTCTCAATATATAAAGATTTAGAAGTCCCCCAAAATACCAAATCGAAGGTATACGAGTTTAGTTTCCAACGCACAAAACCTCATGTCCAACTGATCTCGGAGTAAAAAGTTTTGACTGTTTTACCGCAGACTGTCTGGCAGAAACCGGGTCGCGAACCGGGTCGGGTCAAAATCGATTTAAAGCCTCAACATCACGTTTTAAAATGCCATTTCAGTTCTGAAACAGTGAGAAAACATAAGGGAGGGTTCCAAGAGAGTTCTTGAGTATCAAAATCGTGCGTATTTGAAAATATTTTATTTTAAAGTTGAATGAGGTAAAAAGTTATATTTTTATTACCTTTTTAAAGTATTTTAAAGGTTTATGAAAAATACTTTTATTATGATACAATTGTGTATGTACTTATTTTGTAAGGTTTGTATACATTGTAATATTTTAACGGAGATAGTAAATTTAGTTATGTTGAAAATTATTATTATAATATAGTAGGTTTTATTTGAAATAATTTTCTATTAAATATGACATATTTAAAAAGTTATATTTATTTTATCACGAACATATTCAATACCCGTGTATATAAGTACAACATCAATTATTATGGTGTGACACCTCAGCTCCACGTGGGAGTGCGGTAGTACATCAGCCATTAGTCACTGCCAAGTGTTCCCTTCATTAAAATCATTCCAACAATTGACAATGTTAATTGCTGCCAACTTACATATTACTCCTTTGAATGTAATTTTCACTCATCATAATTGTGCACGTTAATTCACTATGCGCTAATGAAGATTTTTGAGGGAAAATTATTTTGATGCAATATTCGGTCAACGAAAGAAAATCAATTATCTACGTCAAGTTATTCAAGCCCGAGTTCGAGTTTGATTTCGTTTTGGAGATTGTTTTCAGAGAGGTTCAAGCTTGTCATCGGACGATAGGTAGGTTACGGTTGATTTTCCCTAGACTCCGCATATATAGGATAAAATTGTATTAATGGGCATCCTTGGGTTGGGTTTATTAGGTCGGTACCACAGACCTTGACCGCTTTATTCATGCCCGCCTACTTTTGTTCCTCCGATGCTTGTAGCATTTGCCGATATATTTTATTTATCCTTGTGGTCCTGTGAGGCCTTGTTGACTCTGGAACATAGAAGGTTTGATTTAACTTGGGAATATTCCTGGGTAAAAGAAAGTAAAATTATGTTTTAAATCACCAGTTTTACGATTAACGCTAGACTCGGCAGGGCCGGGGTGCTAGTTGCGTTTTCTTGCTACTTGAGATGATTTTAGCCTCGGTCGGACCGAGCACCTGAGATGACTTTCTACTGTTTAGACCCGGTTATGCCCGGGCACCCTTGGAGGGGTTTTTGAGATATTTTCCTACTACTTTAGTCCTGGACAGGGTCTGGGCATGCATATTAGAGACTGGGTCTCTATCTTGAACCCGGACTTGCTTCCGGATGACATGTTTTGATACTGAGGTTTAGTATGGGGTCAGGGACCTCCATGGACCTTGCCATCTGGGCCTGGGGCTGCGGGCTGCGTGTTCTGGAGGAAGGGTATACGGTGGAGTATAGGTATACGGGCAGTGTCCTTCCACGGAACCTACCTGCTGGGCCGGATCGGCACCGGAGGAGGTACATACAGAGATACCATTTCACTTGAGATCTTCATGCATCATGTCATTCATTGTTTGAGGCTCCACCCTTGTTTGTTGTTTGTTGATTGTACGCTCCGGTAGTATGGGATGCCGGAGGGTTTGTTTTCACTTGTTTGTGTTCCTCGGTTGTATGGGCGGCCGGGGGACTGTAGGTAGACTCTTGCTATTTACTTGTAGAATTGTTCCCTGTTACGGTTAATTATGAAATTGGTTACTGCTAGACTGTTAGTTGATGGATTTGAGATTGATATGATTAGTTGGGCTTGATTCATGTCTCTAAGCATGCCTATCATTACTCTTTCTCTCTTCTTCTTACACTTAAGGTTACCGGTATACCGTCCATTTCATAAACTTATTATGTATACACTGTTATTGCAAGGACCCCAGGTGCGTTATTTCTTACTTTCACATGTGCCTATGGTGTATATATTTGGCTTACTGGCCTCACATGTGGTTCTGTTGACTTTCCTCTGGGCTAGTTCCTGTGTACCTTTTGTTGATTTCTGTGACTACTTGCTTCTATTTTGTCTGTTACTACGCTTTTATCTTGTATGTGCCCAGTCGGCCTATGATACCTACTGGGTGCCTTATGCTTCGCATTTGGTGCTCCCCCTACCCCCTACATCTTTCGGTGCAGATCCTAGCGTGGGCCATCGCCGTTAGATCGCTGTAAGTCATGCTTGGAGATTTGTTGGGGATTACTTCAGACTGAGGGTGAGCTCTTGGTGATCGGAGCTTAGCTTTAGTTTATCTTTTGCTTTATGTACTCTATTACCATTCAGAGACATCTGTATATATTGTTTTGGATCGTTTGCACCCAATGTATGTAGTTTTGGCTCTATACTATGATACCAGGTCTTGGGGTTTGGTTTAGTTTCCGCATATGTATATATATATTCATGTTATCTATTCTCTTCATCTTGTTCCCTTACTTTTGCTTATTAAACTACCCTCCCGCTTATTTGTTATATAGTAGCCCATTACTAACTGTCCTGGGCTACGGGAATCGGTTCGCCTACTGGGGGGTTGTAGGTGCCATCATGACCGAGAAATCGGGTCGTGACAGTGGGTTAAGAAACCCATGCCCAAAGTTTGGGTGTGAACAGAGCTCGTTTCGGGGCCCAAATCAGCCCCGAAGTACTACTAATTCACGAGATCAAAATGGGAAAAGCTTGGAATTAAAGGCGGAAGCTTACCCCGACCAAGAGAACTACGCCGCGGAGGTGAGTGGCACAAACTCAAGAACTTGCAGCCCCAAGAAAACAAATTTCTACAAGTAATGCCCAAGCTTGAGAATTAACAACAATGGAGTTTTAGCGGGGGAATTACGAGAATAAACACGGAAGTAGGAGAGGGGTGACCAGGGAACTTATCGGGTGAAGAATACTGAAGCAAGGGAGCTAGAAATTTGAACTTGGAAGCTCAGGTATGGAGTTGTTCAAAATAGTGAAGGAGAAAATTAAGTTGGAGCTTTAAATAGCTGCCAGGGGTCCTTAATCGCGATCGTGAAAGGACCTCTGCATTCGCGGAGAACAGCTGGCCCAACCATCACGATCGCGATGGTCCATGCCGCGTTCACAAAGAGGAAGGTTGAGCCAGTTCCTAGCCAGCTTCATCATGAACGCGATGAGCAACCTTTGCAATCATGATGGTCAATAAATTAGACCATCGCGAATGCGATGGAAGCTCCACGATCGCGAAGACCAAAATGGTCTGCAATAATATTGCAGCAACCAGCTATTTCACCAAGGCCAAAAGTCTTTCGACGGGTCCTCGGGATTCATTCGGAACCCCATGAACACAAACCAAACATGCTACCCTACTAGAATTGGCATTCCGAACTCAATGGAATCGACGAAACTCCTAACGGAGATCATTTTAACTAAAAGTGGGCCCCACACCCAAAACTAACTCGAAACTCAAAACCCAAAAATAAATCTGGAAGTCCCGGGACCCTAACCAAAGGTCCCCCTAGCCCAAAGTCGATATTCCAGAGCTAACGGCACTGACAAAATTTCCATCTGAGGCCATCTTCTCCAAATGTTGCCCAAAGTCAACCCTACCAGCTAAACAGACTTGAAAACCCACAAAGCAAAACAAAACCAACCCGAAAGCACTCAGACCCAAATCAATGGTCCCACTAGACCAAAATTCCCGTTCCGGAGCTAACGAAACTATCAGAATCTAATTCTGAGCACGTTTACCAAGAAAGTTTACCAAAGTCAAGGATTTTCTAAGTTCAAGTTCTAAAATAGGGAATTGGTTATAATAACATAACAGATGGCCCGAGCATCAAACCGTCAGATCCACAAAGTCATAAATGACCTGTAGCCACTGAGGGAAAGCTCGAAACGCAAAAAAAAGCACAAAAAATGGAAAATGACCTGGAGGGTCATTACATTTGATAATTATCGTTAATTATTATTTCATCTACTCTATTATATATATATATATACAACCCAATCTCTTGGGTCATGATGGCACCTACAACCCCCCAGTAGGCGAACCAATTTCTGTAGCCTAGAACGGTTGGTAATGGGATACTACCGAACCAATACGCACAATAAGCAGAATATAAGAATGGAACAAAGTTGAAGCAACATGTTCCTGAGGTGGGGAAGGGGTGGCTTCACGCTCTCCAACAGCCGCTACCTCGTCCTCTGCCCCTTTCCCTGCCCCTACCACGGACAGCCGGGCCCACTGCTGTGACCGCTGCTCTAGCTCCATTGTTCCTTGTGTAAACCATCTGCGGACAGAAGAGTGAATGAGGTTAGATACCAATTTGTATAACCAGATACCAATTGGAATCAAGTTATAGCACGAAGGAACGAAGGAAGAGATAGTTTTTCCTAAAGCCCCATAGCCTCTCGAAGAAAAGTACGGACGTCTCCACACTGTTCCACAAGATTCTACTAGACCTGTTTGGTACGACGAGATCAACGAACCTAGGGCTCTGATACCATCTTTGTCACGACCCAGACCACCATCAGTGGAACTCACCCAACCCTCGGGTGAGTGAATCATCACTTCCCCGAACTTAATTGTTCTAACAACTCAAAACCAGTGCATAAAATTAAACTAGCAATTCAATAATAATAAAACAACTTCATTAAGTTAACCTACAGAAATTCACCTAGAATCTGAAAGTCATCGGACCAAACACTACCAATACTAGAGTACGGAGATGCAACCCCAAACCTTAAACAATAAAGAGATAGTCTAAGCCCGAAATAAATGGGCTACAACTCAAAGATAAACACCAAGGCGGCTTGGTCGAATAGCTCACCCTTGATATCTGGAACAGTCCAGCCTACAAGTGTGGTCGCATCTCAGCCGCTGGAAGATTGCATGTACTCACAAAAAAAAAAACAAGTGCAGTATCAATACACCACCACTGTGTACTGGTAGGATCATCAGCCAGTTCCAAATAAAATAGTGTATAAACAGTACAGCAAATAAAGTATAAGTACGGAAAACATGCAACAAGTCAATAGGCTCCACTAGACTAAAAGTCTCTACCTAGATTGTTCCCATCTGAACTCCACCTCTTAAATCTCTAAGCCACAATCACAGAATTCAACAAATCATCCTTTTTGCCTAGCCCAGACCCACCCTGGGATCCCTTCTAAACAACACCTAAGTGTTAAACAGACAACACGGCCTAATCCAAGACCAACTACACAGATATAACAGGATTTTTGGTCACTGAAGGACCACCAACAAATATCACAATTCAATAAAACAACACGGTCCACTCATGAAACCAATAACAGTCAATGTAATACAATAATATCAATGTAATGATGCAGTAAAGTAAACCCATACTAGGCATGGTACCCGATCCAATCGTTAGTATGTGTACAAAGCGTGGTACCCGAGCCAACCATTTGTTATACCCGTACCAGGCATGGTACCCGAGCCAACCATTAGTAGACCCGTACCAACCGTGGTAACCGAGCCAACCGTTAGTATATCAATACCAGGCGTGGTACTCGAACCAACTGAATGTCAACAATCCACAGTCAAAATGATGAACAAACAACTTGTAAACCAACAAGCAACACACCGTTCAATTTACAAACTGTAAGACAGGACCCTTAGACATTTTACACAATTCTTCTAAGTCATGAAATTCATACAAACACCAAGATAAGAGTACAAGATATACAACATTCACAGTAATCATAAGCCATCACCTACCTCGAAATGATCCAAGCTTTACTCAACTCGAGCTTTCCCGTGTTCCGGATTCCTTTCTCATTCTTGGTCTAAAACAACATACAAGTACTCAAATTAACAAACAAGGCATGCGCATTACCCGAATTACACCAAATACCAGACCCCATACCAACCATGATCATTCTACCCTTTTTCCCGGGCTTCCCGCCATAAATTTCCCTAGTTCTATCATTTTCATGGATAAAAATAAAAAATTTAGCAATATGTGATCATAAAACCTTACTTTTAACAATACCCAAGAACTTTAATGACTAGAATCCCCCTTCTTCCCTGGATTCTACCATCCCTAGGTTATTCCAACCTTTCCCCAAGTTCCCTCCTAGCAATTCTACCGCGTAGGAAAAGTTTTAGGAAGACTGGGGAGTAGAAACCTTACCTTAGGGAAGAAAAACAATGGAAAATAGAGGAAAATTACCTGGAATTGCCTTGCCCTTCTCCTAAAATGGAATTGTGAAAATTGAACATTTTGGGGAATGTTTCTGCATTAAATTCCATCACGCTCCGCTATAGTGGTACCGCCATAGCGGAGTTGCCATCTATGGTGGAGGCTGACCGATGTTGACTTCCGCTGTAGCGGTAATTACTTTGCTACAACAGAGGTCGCTATGGCGGAGTGTCAACCTCTATAGCGGTTGACACGGGATATAAAGTCGTAAAACCTCCAGAATTAGTCCATTTTACAATACACTTATTTTCTTGATGTCCCAAAACAACCCCTTCACGTCAACCTCAATTCTGGGAGTTCTACTTACCTGAATTTGATTCCGAAAAGTCCCTCTGACTTCTTTATGTGTTATCCACGAGGAAAACTAGCTCAACAGAAGACATCCAACCCAATCCTTACCCGGATTTCCCTAGACCATACCTCGCCCCTAAACCAGCCGAGACTAGCCTAGCCCTGAATTTTAAACTCCCAAACCCGGAGTTTTCTAACTCTAAAACTTGGCACGATTGGACTACCCATAAAGAAGGACCCGGTCATTACAACAGATACCAATTTACCCATCGTTCATTCCCAAATGATCAACCCTGAACTTACAAAAATAAAAGAAGAAAGAGTAGTACATGAATTTTCAAACAATTTAGGGTACTTGTCCCGCATGTACTTCTCGATTTCCCAAGTAGCTTCCTCAACCGGATGATGCTTCTACTGAACCTTTACCATATCAATCACCTTTGTCCTCAACCTTCGGATATCCGAGCAAGAATCAAGATTGGTTCCTCTTTTTAACGAAGATCCTTATCGAAAAGCACCTCATCCCACTTGATGATGTAGTCACCATCCCCATGGTATTGCTTAAGTATGGATACATGGAATACCGGATGGACACCTGACAAACTGGGCAGCAGTGCTAACTTGTAAGTCACTGGCCCCACTATCTCAAGAACCTTAAACGGACTGATGAACTGAGGGCTAAGCTTGCCCTTCTTACCAAACCGCATCACTCCCTTCATTAGTGACACTTTCAACAATACTTGTTCACCAACTTGAAATTCCATGTCCTGGACTTTGCGATCTGCATACTACTTCTGCCTGCTTTGGGCAGCCAGCAATTTGGCCTGAATGCCCCTTACCTTTTCTTGTGCTTCCTTTACAAATTCCACTCCTAAAGGCTTTACATTGTCTTCCTCAAACCACCCAACCAGTGATCTGCAGCTCCTCTCATACAACGCCTCGAATGGTGTCATGTCAATCCTAGAGTGGTAGCTATTATTGTATGAGAACTCATACAACGGTAGAAACTAGTCACAATGACCCCCGAAGTCCATTACACATGCTCTCAGTATGTCCTCCAATACCTGGATCGTCCTCTCTGACTGACCATCAGTCTGAGGATGGAAGGCTGTGCCAAAAGTGAGTTGTGTGCCCAACTCTTCATGTAGCTTGCCCAAAAATTTATAGGTGAACTACGTACCCCTGTCTGATATGATGGACAGTGGCACCCTATGCAATCTCACAATCTCCTTCACGTAGATCTTAGTCAATTGCTGCAAATTGAAATCTACCCTGACCGAAATAAAATGAGCGGACTTGGTCAGCCTATCAACAATGACCCAAATGGAGTCATACTTCCCCAATGTCTTGGGAAGACCCACCACAAAGTCCATGGCTATCCTTTCCCACTTCCACTCTGGAATGGGCGTCCTCTTAAGTAGTCATGCAGGTCTCTGGTGCTCATATTTTACCTACTGGCAATTCTGACACTTGGACACAAAATCAACTATGTCCCTTTTAATTCCGGGTCACCAGTAACGCTGCCTTAAGTTCCTGTACATTTTAGTCACACCCGGATGAATTGAGTACCGCGAACCATGAGCTTCTGCCAAGATTTTTTGAATTATATCATCAATCGGAGGAACACAAATCCTTCCTTTAAAATTTAGTACTCCACCAGAGTCTAACGTGACATCCTTGGATTCCCCGGTTATTACCTTACCTCAAAGCTTACCCAGTTTTGGATCCTGAAACTGTTTGGCTTTTACTTCCCCTATGAAGGTGTCTTTGACCTCAATACTGGAGACCAACCCACCATGTTCTGAAACACCCAAGTGCATGAACTTGGCCTCCAAAGACTGAATTTCCCTTGCTAGTGGTCGTTTGGACACCCTTAAACAAGCCAAACTACCCATGCTAATTGTTTTCCAGCTCAATGCATCTGCCACCACATTAGCCTTACCTGGATGGTACTGAATAGTCATATCATAGTCCTTCTATAACTCCATCCACCTTCTCTGCCTCAAATTCAAATTCTTCTTAGTGAAGACATGTTGCGGACTGCGATGATCAGTGAACACTTCACACTTGACACCATACAGATAGTGTTTCCAAATCTTGAGTGAAAAGACCACTGCTGCTAATTCTAAGTCATGAGTAGGATAGTTCCTCTCATGCACCTTCAACTACCTATAATTTATGCACATCCGCATACTACCATCTTTTTTCTTTACAAACAACATAGGAGCACCCCAAGGTGAAGCACTGGGATGGATAAATCCCTTATCTAGGAGTTCCTGCAGCTGAGTCTTAAGTTCCCTTAACTCTGCCAGAGCCATACGATACGGAGGAATAGAAATAGGATGAGTGCCTGGCTCCAAATCAATACAAAAATCTATATCCCTATCTGGAGGCATACCAGGAAAATCCGCTGGAAACACCTCTAGAAACTCATAAACCACCCGAACTGACTCAATAGATGGGGAATCCACACTATCATCCCCGAGATGAGCCAAGAAGGCTAGACACCCCCTTCCCACTAGCTTTCTAGCCTGAAGAAACGATATGACCTTAACTGGCTTAGGCCTGTACACACCTTCCCACTCTAGTCTATCCTTACCCGGAACCTCTAGAGCCACAGTCTTGGTATTACAGTTCAACATAGCATGATAAGGGGACATCCAGGTCATGCCCAAGATGATATCAAAATCAGCCATATCCAGGATTACCAATTCTACCCAAGTATGCAACCCCACAAACACAACAGAACAGTCACAATAAACATGAGTCATAATCACAGACTCTTCAACCGGGGTAGAAAAATGAATAAGGGAATCAAGGATATCACAAGTCAATTCCAGACCCAACAAAAAACTCACAAATACATAAGAATATGTAGAACCTGGGTCAAATAATAGCGAAGCCATTTAATCGCAGACAAGAATGGTACCTGTGATCACCGCATCTGAGGCTTCTGCCTCTGTCCTCCTTGGAAAAACATAGCAATGAGCCCAATCATCAATCCGGACAACTTCTCAGACCAGCTACACTGCACCCCTTCTCGTGCCACCATTCCCTCTGTCACCCCGGCCTCTCTGAAAGTTACCTCGCCCACCCTGTGGATGAACTCTAGCATTAACGCCTCTACTTGCCGAGACCACCGCTCTAGACTGTTGCTGACCTTGATTAGCCTGAGTGGGCACTCCCTCTTAAAGTGGCCCAGATCACCACAATGGAAGCAACCACGGTCAAGTGTAGGCCTTCTAGCTGACATATAAGACGCTCCCTAGCCTCTAGAAGCCGAAGACTGATTATGAGCTCCCTGAAAACCACCTGTAGCAGCTGACTGGATAGGACAGGCTGAGTATACCTGCTAGTTATGACCCTTGGAATGCGAGCGACTATAATTTTCCTCATTCTGGGGCTTCTTGGCTAATGCCTTAGTCTGCCCCGTCTGCCTGATTCTCTCAAGTTGCTTCACATAATCCACCACATCATTAAAGTCCTTTCCTGAAGAAGTCATATGCACTGACAGTACCTGTAGCTCAGTATTCAAACCTTTTATAAACAACCAGACCCGTTCCTCTTTGGAACCCAATAGCTGTGTGAAAAAATGAGACTAGGCGTGGAATTGCTCCCAAGTCAGTGGGGGTAGAACAGAAGATCGGCACTCCACATGAGACCTCCACCACTGCTTGGCATCACCTTTCAGCTGAAATGTGACAAACTCAACCCCATGCTGACGTACAATACCCAACTTGTACAACCGCTCATAGCAATCCAAGATGAACTCATAAGCATCCTCCCTATTAGTACCCTGAAATGTAGGAGATTTCAGCTTGAGAAACTTGGTCATCGTATCATGCTCATTCCCTGTCATCACTGGGCCTAGCATTGACCTGAAGAAGTCATTCGTTCCTGAAGCTGCATCCATCCTAGGCGTTGTAGTAGCCGCTGGTTGAGGGTCCAAGGCCTGGTTTGAAAAAGCCGCGGGTATGGCTCCAGTACCAACCAACCCACTCAAAATATTCCAAGCCTGCTGAAAGGCTTCTGGTGTCATAGTAGGGAGGCTTGCACCCCTAACCGGTGTTGCCTCCTCCTGCGCCTCACCATCTTCAGCCACAACTTCTACATCTTCAGCAACATGTTCCTGAGGTGGGGAAGGGGTTGCTTTACGCTCTCCAGCAGCCACTCGAGCTCCACCCCTGGAGGGTGTGGCTCTACCTCATCCTATGCCCCTTCCCCTGCAGCTACCACAGATAGCTGGGCCCGCTGCTGGGACTGCTACTCTAGCTCCATTATTCCTTGTGTTAACCATCTACGGACAGAAGAGTGAATAAGGTTAGATATCAATTTGTATCACCAGATACCAATTGGAATCAAGTTATAACATGAAGGAAAGAAGGAAGATATAGTTTTTCCTAAAGCCCCATAGCCTCTTGAAGAAAAGTACAAACGTCTCTACACCGTTCCGCAAGATTCTACTAGATATGTTTAGTATGACGAGATCAATGAACCTAGAGCTCTGATACCATCTTTGTCACGACCCAGACCACCATGAGTGGCACTCACCCAACCCCCAGGTGAGAGAACCATTACTTCCCCGAACTTAATCGTTCGAACAGCTCAAAGCCAGTGCATAAAAGTAAACTAGCAACTTAATAATAATAAAACAACTTCATTAAGTTAGCCTGCGAAAATTCCCCTAGAATCTGAAAGTGATTGTACCAAACACTACCAATACTAGAGTACGGGGATGCAACCCCAAAACATAAACAATAAAGAGATTGTCTAAGCCCGAAACAAATAGACTACAACTCAAAGATAAACACCAAGGCGGCTTGGTCGAACAGCTCACCCTTGATATCTTTAACAGTTCGGCGTACAAGTGAGGTCGCGTCTCAGCCGCTGGAAGATTGCCTGTACTCACAAGAAGAAAAGAAAGTGCAGCATCAGTACACCACCACTGTGTACTGGTAGGATAATCAGCCAGTTCCAAATAAAACAGTGTATAAACAGTACAACAAATCAAGTATAAGTACAAAAAACATGCAAAAAGTCAATAGGCTCCACTAGACTACAAGTATCTACCTAGCTTATTCCCACCTGAACTCCACCTCTTAAATCTCTAAGCCACAATCACAAAATTCAACAAATCATCCTTTTTGCCTATCCCGGACCCACCCTGGGATCCCTTCTAAATAACACCGAAGTGTTAAATAGAAAACCTGGCCTAATCCAAGACCAACTACACAGATATAACAGGATTTTCGGACACTCAAGGACCACCAACGAATATCACAATTCAATAAAATAGCCCGGTCCACTCATGGAACCAATAACAGTCAATACAATGCAACAATATCAATGTAATGATGTAGTAAAGTAAACCCGTACCATGCGTGGTACCCGAGCCAACCGTTAGTATTTGTACCAAGCGTGGTACCCGAGCCAAACATTTGTTATACCCATACCAGGCGTAGTACCCGAGCCAACCTTTAGTATACCCATACCAGGATTGGTACCCATACCAAGCATGATTATTATACCCTTTTCCCGAGCTTCCCGCCATAAATTTCCCTAGTTCTATCATTTTTATGGATAAAAATACAGAATTTAGCAATATGTTATCATAAAACCTTACTTTTAACAATACCCCAAGAACTTTCATGACTAGAATCCCCCTTCTTCCCTGGATTCTACCATCCTTAGGTTATTCCAACCTTTCCCCACATTCCGTCCGAGCAATTCTACCGCGTAGGAAAAGTATTACGAAGATTGGGGAGTAGAAACCTTACCTTAGGAAAGAAAAACAATGGAAAATGAAGGGAAATCGCATGGAATCGCCTTGCCCTTCTCCCAAAATGCAATTGTGAAAACTGAACATTTTGGGGAATGTTTCTGCATTAAATCTCATCACGCTCTTTTATAGTGGTCCGCTCCACTATAGCGGTACTACTATAGCGGAGTTGCCCGTTATGGCGGAGGCTGACCGACGTTGACTTCCGTTGTAGCGGTAATTTCTTCACTACAGCGGAGGTCGCTATGGTGGAGTGGCGGTTGACACGGGACAGAAAGTCATAAAACCTCCAAAATTGGTCCATTTTACAACACACTTATTTTCCCGACATCCCAAAATAACCCATTCACGTCAACCTTGATTCTCGGAGTTTTACTTACCCGAATTCGATTCTAAAATGTCCCCCGGACTCCTCTATGTGTTTGCTACGAGGAAAACTAGATCAACACAATACATCCAACCCAATCCTTACCTGGATTTCCCTAGACCATACCTCACCCCTAAACCGGCCAAGACTAGCCTAGCCTAGAATTTCAAACCCCTAAACCTGGAGTTTTCTAACACTAACATGATTGGACTACCTATAATGACGGGCATGGTAGTTATAGTTTTGTAGCTAGGTTTGATGTTGTTGTACTGGGTTCGTTGTTCGTTGATGGAGAAGAGACGAAGAGAGAGAAAGAGAGTTTTGGGGGTCGTTTGTTTTGTTTGAGAGATGAGTGAAAGAGAAGAGGAGTATATGTGTGTGTTGGGCCAAGTTTGAGGGAGGTAGTGGGCTGGTGGGAATTATTTTTGGTTGGGAAATAGCTGATAAGGAATTTAAGCAGTGGGTTAATAATTTGGCCACTTTGCTTTGCAAATCTGGCCAGATTTTGATGAATTGATAACCAATTTGATTTAGATTTTAGCCAAACTATTAATATTATTGCCAAATTAGACCTAATTGAAATTAATTTAAAGAATTTAGGCCTTTATTGGAATGGGGATAAACTAAATACGATTAATTTAGTCGAGCTTTATTTTTTTTAAAACAACTGAAATAATTAATTCACAATCATGTTTAAACATGTGTTTATAAAATACCAATTTTCACAATTTAATTCCCGATTGAATTATTTTTTACCAAGATTAGAAGTTTTAAAACAATTTGGGAAGACTCTTTGAATATCTATTAAAATTCACGA
Source organism: Jaltomata sinuosa (assembly GCA_003996215.1). Lineage (NCBI taxonomy): Eukaryota > Viridiplantae > Streptophyta > Magnoliopsida > Solanales > Solanaceae > Jaltomata > Jaltomata sinuosa. Next base: position 15,845 of record QJPP01001678.1, read on the forward strand.
AATAATATACATCTAATATATACTACAAGTATACATAGACGTGTTTTTATTCATGAAAATTATAAATATTCTCCGAAATTAATTTTTGAAAAAAAAAATTAATTACAAAATTAATCATTAAAATTGTTCAAATTTAAAAGGCTCGATAATTAACTAAATATTGGAGGGTAAAAATTGGGTGTCAACAACTTCCCCTCCCTTTGGTTAGGGTGAGTGCAATGAACTGTGGGCAAAGGGATTTGACAATCCCAATTTTCATCCGACCCCTAGTTCATCTCTTGGAAGTGATTGGTTTTAGCACGAATTTCAAGGAATTATGGCTGAACTCCGTTATTGATTTTCCTACATATCTCAGGTTACATGAGAATTCAGGACACTTGTAGTTCAAGACGCTTGATTTTATGCACGACTTTCAAAGAAATTCAATAGTTATCCCGACCTTGAATCAAGGAAAGGCCGGAAAGCTGGAGAGCAAGAGGATGGGAGGGAGTTTGGAATGCAGTCGAGTTTTCATTATAGACCCCGCCTACAAATCCTAGGACTCAGGGAATCAGGCTATTTGTAGTTCGACTCAATCAGTGGAAAAGGTAATCTTTATGTTTAAGACCACCTTTGGTTTGGGATGATTGACAAATAATTGAGTTACGGAAAAGAGGCTAGCAACCTCTCAACCATGAATGTGGAGCTCTTCACATCCATAGGTAAGAATTTACCTGGACATAATTTCCGAAGCTCTAGGTGTATTGTCACCCGAATTTGAAGAGGAGGAATATTGCTTCCAGTGTGAGTTTAGAAAGTACTCTGGATGTGAAACTAAGACCCGATGATAGAAAATATCCACATGCCTTATGATAGGGGTGTGGTTTGATGGTGGAAGTCGATTCTCAACTCGCGCCCAAAGAGTTTGATATTCCTCTTTGGACTATGTCCCAGTTTGCTGCTAAGAAAATGTTTTACGTTGTGCTACATCCTTTTTGGCGTAGTCTGCACCTGTGGTTTTGTTTTGATAATTTCATCCTCTTGGATACTCTCAGAGATATCTCAAAACAAGATGGTTAGTAGTAATATAATTCCATATGGAGAGATAGTTTTATCGCCATACCTCATCCTTGGATTATGTTCAAATCATGTGTTGTGACGTCTTTTGACGTGTTTTGTACCTATTGTTTGGTTTGATATTTTCATCCTCTCGGATGTTCTCGGCAATATTTTAAAACAAAATTGTTAGTAGTAAAGTATCTCAATAAGGAGAGATAGCTTTTTACCTCATGTTTTCACGTCAATTGTTTCTTGAAGAAGATACCATCCTCTCCGATCCCTGTCTTGACTTCCGCGACAAGTAGATATGATAGCCTTCGCAGCCATCGAATAGGATTTCCTTTGTGGTAGTTGATCATGATGATCTTTGAATATGAAGACCTTTGTAGCCCTTTGTAATGTAACAGTCCTCGTAATCGTTTGTAGCATCTTGGCAGTGTTGTACTTGGTGCACATTTCTGTATTGCGACTTGAACACTTTGTGCATTCCCGTTGTTGCGGCTGAGAAGTGTTGAGATTTGTGCATTCCCATTGCTGCGACTTGAATACTTTGCGCATTCTCATTGTTGCGGCTTAGAAGTGTTGAGATTTGCGCATTCTAGTTGTTGTGACTTGAACACTTTGTGCATTCCCATTGTTGCGGCTTAGAAGTGTTGAGATTTGCGCATTCCCATTACTGCGACTTGAACACTTTGTGCATTTCTGTTGTTGTGGATTAGAAGTGTTGATAATCCAACTATAACGAGCTCGATAATAGGCATCTCATAGCGACAGAGTTAGCCTAACTATTGCAATGCAAATCAAAACATGCATGCAATTAGCCTGATAGTCACTTTTAGGTCGGACGACCCAAACTAGCAAAGTAAGCAATATATTGGCGAATATATAAACCTACCAAAGAAAAGTGGACGTCTCCACATGAATATGCCATTTATGGGGTGGATGACCCAACAAAGTTTAAGTGTAATCCCTCGAGTGGGCGAGTAATATATAGACCGCTTATAGGGGGTCGACCCAAACACAATTGCAAGTATAAGCCCTCGAGTGGGCAAATAAATATAGAGATCGTTTATGAGGGGTCGACCCAATATTGAAGTGTGGCCCTCGTAACCATTTGTAATAACTTTGTAATGACAGATATAACAGCCCTCGCGACTGTCAGACATAATTGCCTTTATGGCAATTGAGCGTGATGATTTTTCGAAGGTGATGACCTTCTTGGCCATTGGATATGATGGTCTTTATGACCACTTGTAGTAGTCTTTGCTATGATAGCCCTCTCGGCTATTGGTGATAATTTATGGCTTCGGGTAAGTCTTGCGCATCTTTCGTATCGATGCAACTTATAAATATCCCTTGAATTGTCAAAACTCAAGTAATCTTGCACATCATCTAACTTTGGATAGAGGTGACTTATAGATGTCCCTTGAATTATCAGTCTTTAGGTAATGCTGCACTTTTATCTGATTTTGGATGTGTCGCGACTTACAGAGTTTCTTTGATTTGTTAGCTTTTGGGTAGTCCTGCATATAATCAACCTGGATATGATGCAACTTCAAATTTTGGTAGTCTTGCACATTTATCTAATTTTAGATATTGTTGCGACTTACGAATTACCCTTGAATTGCCAAATCTTAGGCGATCTTGCACACTATCCTATTTCAGATATCGCTGCGTCTTACAGATGGCTCTTTAGTTTGTCAAATTTTGGGAAATCTAGTTCATCATCCGATTTTGATGGCGTTTTATATACTTCCCTTGGACGATATGCTTTCTTTACCCTTGGTGGCGAACATCATTTGATTCTATGATTGCATATGCATTCTTGTTTCTATGACTTGAATACTCTGCACATTCCTGTTGTCGTGGCTTACAAGTGTAATGCGCATTCTCATTGCTACGACTTAGAAGTGCCATGATTTGCGCATTCCCATTGCTGTGACTTAGACACCTTGTGCATTCCCGTTGTTGTGACTTAGAAGTGTCATGATTTGTGCATTCTCGTTGCTGCGACTTAGACAGCTGGCGCATTCCCATTGTTGCGACTTACAAGTGTGGTGCGCATTCCCGTTATTGTGACTTGAACACTTTACACATTCCCATTGTTGTGGCTTAAAAGTGTTAGGATGATAAGATAAAGCCCATGAGATGGTTTGCAGATGATGGTCCTTGTGACAAACATAAACATGTAAATGGCTCTTCGCGGTAATTGTCTGAACAAATCACCTTTAATCTCTTTTCTAACATTTTGACTTATTGGCGTGTACCTGTGCTCAAGGTAAATGATTAGTAGACGCAGTATCTCTTGTACTAGCAACCACAGTCAAATTCAGGAAAAAACTTTAAGGAAAGCATTCATAATCAAAAAAACTTTGATTGAGTTGGGGGCTGAAAATCTATTTCTGGGAACAATCATAAATACCATCCTTAAGCATCATGTATTTATTGTTATCCCCGATTTGCTGGAGTCTTGAGGAGGATGTCATTGATCTTTCTTTATCTAATGGTCCCTGCAACCACAAGAAAAGTCATTAGTCTTAGAAAACTTTGCCATCTTGGCTTCTCCCAGTAGTCTCGGTTCTTCTTTGTTGACTTCGGGCATTCAGTCTCATTGTACTGCTTTGAATACGCCGTATAGTTATACGTTTTTTCCGATCACTAACACTTCTTTAGAATAACCTGCAGCCATAGAAAAATTGTTAGTTTTGGCAAAACTGATCTGTGTTAATTTCCTTCGATCTTATGCTCCTTGTTCTATCATCTTCGGTTGCTTGTCATCCTCGGGTGCCTGCCTCGATTTCCCAGGGTATGGCAGATATAAAACAAACTTAATTTATGAAGGATAAAATAATTTATAAGGACTTTGGCTAACTTTTGAAAAATAGAAATTTTGAAGAAATGTTTTGAAAAAATCTCTGCCAATATTGTCATGTTATGTACTAGACAATGAATGTCCTTCACTTGACGCCTTGACGTATCTGACATATTATTGGAGAACTCATAAAATGCTTCATCATCCTAGCTGGAGAGTTTGAAAATAGTCTTTTGAGAAATCCGTCGTAGCTTGGGATTAGTCCGCCTTGGACTTTGTTGCAGCTGGGGATTTTTGAAGTTGACTTTTAATCTCTTGGTGCTGGGGAATTCTTCAGAGTTTGTTTTCTGAACTCTCAGATGAAGCTTGGAGGAAATTTTGAGGTCCTCCTTAAAATTTCTGCCCTAGTTAAAGGTTTCGTGACGAATCTCATCTCGTTAATAAGAGACTTGACACTCTGTGGAGATTATGAGATTATTTCTTGAGATTTATTTCAGTTGCTCTTTGGCATAGTTTGCATTCTGACTTGTTAGAGTATAATCTTCGCCTTCTGAATTTTTGAGATTCCTTTCTCAAAAATTCTTCCCTAGTTTCCATTTCCTGGGGTGATATGACCGAGCCATTGTGGCGCCTATGTATCCCGTTGAAGCAGGAATTATGTCAAACATAGTTCCCCCACTTATAGTGGGAGAATGTTGGAGATAAATAAAGAGGTGACCGAGGCCGACAAAGGCCGCCTACGTATCTCATTCTTGAGAATTCAGTTCGAACGTAGTTCAAGATAGGAAGGGGAAAGATAGATTTTTCTAAGGGGTTGACCGAAGCCGACACAGGCCTCCTACGTATCTCATTCTTGAGAATTCAGGTCAAACATAGTTCGTAGAAAGGGGATGATATTGTTAAACTATTACAAATGATAGAAAATAGAAAATGTGATTACATGAAAAGAAATGAAAGGAAAGACCATCTTCAGGCATAGTATCTTTTGATAGCCTCTGAGTTGATTGGTTTCGTCCACACCTTGGTCATCTACAACCAACAGCATCTTTAGATAGTACTTTGTGAATGACATAACGTCTTCATCAACTTGGTGTGTATTTTCCTTTATGCTTATCTTGATGGGGGAAGAATCAATTGTTTGCTTCCTGTACTTGAATTCCTTTTGTACTTTTGTCAGGAGGACATCGGTTATGATTTCTTTGACTAGATTTCTCTTGATTGTCAAATAGTCTGAGGACCATAATCTTTTCATCATACTCTTCACATTCATTGTCTACCTCATTTGTTCATTCAGCTCATGACATGACATAACATTGATAGGTTTTAAATTATTTTGTTGAAATCATACCTAAACAGGGTTAGATAATATTATTTTAAATATGAAAGGCAAATAAAAGCAGTTGATTTTTGATATAGCTGAGGCTTTCATTGAAATTGAAACCATTGACAAATTTTGGCTATGGCTCGCACGAATACGAGTCTATGCCTTTTGGAAAGCAGGAAAACAGTGTTGAGGAAAATAAAGATATAAAGGGTGGGTCTCGAGCCTCATCCGGAGCATCACCGATTAGCAAAAAAATTATATTTATCCTTTTATCTACCATAGTGACTGAGAAATTATGAGTGGAGTGGAGGTCGAATTCTGCAACTGCTCCTCCAGGTTCATCTTTTCTGATGCCTCATGGAATTCCTCAAGGATATCATCACATTCTTTGAAGAGGTGTCCGATTCCATCCCCAGGACCGTTGCTTGCGAGCTTTACACATATGAAAAGTGACTGGTAGAGATGACTAAGTGGCTTTGGCAGCTCCAGATCAATATTAACCTTGTCTTCAGACTAGTTCTCTCTGATTTAGACGTAGCCTATACCAACCTTGAGAGGCTTTGGGGGGAATGCTTGATAAGGTGTGGTCATTATCTTAGACTCCCCATTTATGTTCAAAGAAGTCACAACTTTCTCTAATTGTTTCACTTTTTCCAAGCTGGCTTGTATTAAGAACTTGCTTGCCATCCACTCTTTATCATTTTCTATCATATTCATAGCGTCTTCTCCATGGTTTGTGACATTTGTTGTCTGAAGTGAGATAACTTTCTGATGATCAAATCATGAATTTTGTATTTCAGATTGATGCAATCTTTTGTAGCATGCCCAGCACTACCAGCATGGTATGCGCAATATCGATCGGCTTTAAAAAACTGAGAGTTGGTATTGACAGATCTCGGCACAATAGGTTGAATCAATCCAGCTTCTTTGAGTCTTTTGAAAAGTTAAGTCCGATTTTTAGCCAATGGTGTGAAGGTTCGAGGAGGTTTCTTTTCAAATCTTGGAGATGGTGTTTGGAAATTTGGTTAGTAGCTTTCATAATTTCGTGGAGGTGTTTGGTAATTTTGAGATGAGTTATTATAGTTTGAAGGTGGAGTTTGATTATTTTGGTAACTAGTTTGAGCATAGAAAGCAGGACATGGACTTCGTAGAGCTGAGAGGTATGTCTTGGATGATGAAATCTTCTGAAGGCTAAACTTTGATGGCTTTATAGACCTTATTCTCGAACCGAAAGATATGGAGGATACGTCTTCCTTTTTCTTCCTTGGAAATCCTGGAGACTCCGGCTCTGTAGAGATCCTGGTGATTTTCCTGGTCCTAAGGCCCTCTTCGACTGTTTCACCAATTTTGACTAAATCAGCAAATTTTGAATTGACTGCTGATATCATCTTATTGTAGACTTCTGATTCCTGGGCTCGCATAAATACGACGACAATTTCTTCCTCAGTGATAGTAGGTCGGACCCTCACTGCTTTTTTTCTACATTGATGGGCGTAGTCACGAAAACACTCATCGATTTTCTGCTTGATATGATCTAGCAAATACCTATCTGGGACAATCTCCACATTGTAGGCAAATCTTTTAGCAAAATCTTTGGCCAAGGAATTCCATCCAGACCATTTCTTCAACTCTTGTGAAGTAAACCATTCCAGCACTTCACCGCTTAGGCTCCGGCTAAAGTGCCTCATTAGATGTGCTTTATTTTTACCTGCTCCTATCATTCGGTCACAATAACTCCTCAAATAGACCGTTGGATTTCCAGTGCCATCGAAAGTTTCAAACTTTGGAATTTTAAATCCTTTAGCCTGTTTCAAATTTGGATAGATACAAAGATTATCATAGCTGAATTCCGCTTTATTGGGCGAACTCCATGATTCTTTGATCTTGGTGATGTCTTCTTTCAGTAATATCATGTCCTTATCATGCTTATCTTCCATGACCTTTCATTCTTTCTCCTTTTTTCTCATAATGATCGATCTCAGAATTTTCTGAAAGAGTGAAGTGGGGTTTAAGTGTAGTGGCATGAAGGATGGTGGGTGGCACATTTTGGGTAGTGGTAGGTACGGGATATTTAGAGTGGAGTTTGGTATGTGGAGGTAAAATTTTATGGGTTGTTGAAATTTAAGTTATTATTCTGGTATGTAAGAGGAATATAGGCATTTGGAGGAACATTGTGAGTGCTTGGATTATCGCTTCGATTAGTGTGCTGGACAAGAGAAGAAGGAACTTGATGTGAGGTGTTAGCAAAAAATGGATTTGTAGCGATCAAATCAATGGTGGGTGGTCTAGGAGTTGAGGAAGTGGGTGTATTGGAGGGGGTAGGAAAACATTCAAATTCCGGAGAACTTAGAGAATGAAGATGGAGTAGAGGCCTCATTTCGTTAGGTAGGGGAGAATTTACGGCATTGACCATACTAGTTAATTCTCTGTTCTTTCGCATTTCTTCTTGCATCTCATAAATATTTTGCATTAGATGCGCAATGAGCTCACTCTGGTCCACTAAGATTGGCTCTTGTATAGCCACATTTGTCAACCTAGTTTCCTCAGTATTATCAGTCATTTTCCTTCTCTTTTTATCAAGCTACGGTCAGGGGAGGATCTTTTTTCTACTTTATCATGAAGTGAGGATGGTTTGCTAGTCGTCAACACAAATCAGTCTCTTAGCTTTCACCTGATACAGGAAGAACAACTAAAAAGGTAATTGATGTGCCGCCATTTTATGGCACTTTCGACTCCTTTAAACTAAGAAGTATCGTACGTTTTCGAGCAACCGTTGTCGTTTTTGATGTTTTTATGTTGTATTTTCAGGAAATGGAGACAAACATGGAAACGGAAGGAAATACGCGAAAAAGAGCAGTCTGGATAAGAGTGACGGCCTGAGTGATGGCCCGTCACACATGTGACGGTCCGTCACAGTGACCGTCACACCAAGGCAGCACCACTGCCTAGTGGTGACGGTCTAGGCGATGGTCCATCAAGCCAGTGACGGTCCATCAGCCTGGCCATCACACCTGGGCAGTCCGCGACGCGGAATCCGAGCAATTTTGGGATTTGTTTCCTAGACTCCTATAAATACCCTATGTTAGGTTTATTTTATTAACCAAGCTTTTTACAATAGTTCTCCCAATAGTTTTAGGAGAGATTTTAGTCGACTTGGAAATCAAGAAACACGTTTGGTACTTCTTGAATACGTGTTCTTGAATCGTTCTTGAGTTCTTGTTTTCTTGTTCTTGGAATACTTGAAGATTGTTTTCATTATATTGTAAGGATCTTTTCTCTTTATGATGATTATGACTTTATTCTCTTCTTCTTCTAGCATGATTAACTAAAACTCTCACAACTAGGGTTGTGGGAGCCATGGCAAACATAGCAAGATAGATTCCGGGTAGCGACGGGTTCAATATATGTGTTGTCACGTTGTTAGTCATACATTATTTAACGTTTTCTAGTGGTTGCAAACATTAGAACATGCGTAGGTTTAATTTGCTTGAGTAAAGAGATTAAAACCGGGAAACTTGATTAACGACGAGGATTCGAGACTACCAACTCTCATTTTATGATTAATGCTGTAACTAGATTAATCTACTTGATGTTTAGGATTGAAATCTAAAAGCACACCTTTTCAAGTTCGAGAGAATTGAAAAGTAAATTTGTCTATTTGGTTGAGAAACGTTTAGATGATACAATTAATTCAATCACATCGTGACACGCATGTAGAAGGAACCCAGTTAAGCCTAGAATCGACATTGTTACTAATGCCATGGTAAACACTTCCCTAGTTCATTCTCCTATTGATTAATTCTCATACATTATTATTTGCTTTTGTTCATACAAAACCCCCCCCTTTATTTACCGGAAACTATTGACCATTAGTCACGTACTTCACTAAAGGCTTAATCTTCACCATATTCTCTGTGGGATTCGACCCCAACCTTTGTTGGGTTCTATATTTGACTACGACCGCTTACGCTTCGTTAATTTGAGGTGTAGTTTGGGCGTTATCAAAAAGTGGCGTCGTTGCCGGGGAATACGGTTGTTAATTAAGTCTGGTGTGTTTATTTGACTCTTAGTCATACTTTCCTGCTTTTACGTTTTTTTTGTTGTTTTTGTTTTTGACAGGGTACAGAGTTGTGCATGCCAAGTACCCGGCGCTCGGGTGAATCAACATTACCTTACGACCCCGAGCTTGCTAGAACGTTAAGGCGGAATGTGGCCGCACAACAAGAGGCAGCAAGGCTCGCTGCAGAACTGCAGGCCGAACAAAATTTGAATGCTGGAGGTCTGCAGCACGATCTTGAGTTGCATGACCAGGATAACGATTTGGATGGAGTTGGCGCTACGGGCGCCATTGTTGTTCCACCGCTACCGCCCGGAGCCAAGTTCAACATCACTAGCACGATGATTCAGCTGTTGAACTTGAGAGGAGTATTCCGTGGAGAAGCTGGTGACGATCCAAACCGTCACTTAATGAACTTCGTGGGTATCTGCAAGTCGTTTGAACTGCCGGGCGTGAGTCAAACAGCGATCAGGCTTAGGTTGTTTCCGTTGTCTCTGTCTGATGAGGCAGCGTTATGGTTGACAGAACTGACCCCCGACTCCATCGCAACTTGGGGAGAGTTGAAAGGAGCTTTCCTAGAAAGGTTCTTTCCTCCCTCTAGGATGATACAGTTGAGGGACGAGATTAGCAATTTCAGGCAGCAACCTCACGAAGCATTGCACGAGACCTGGCTGCGATTCAAGAAGAAGCTAACACAATGCCCGAACCATCAGTTGAACGATGAGTTTTTGATGCAGACATTCTACAGGGCACTCAATTCGGCTACCAAGCCGACGTTGGACAACGCAGCAGGTGGAGCGTTCATGGGTCGCACTTTTGCCGATGCCACAGTTATTTTGGACAGGCTCACCAAAACCAACAGGGCCTGGCATACACGTGATTCAGAGGTACCAGCTAGTACTTATGCAGTTGGTGTGTCAGCGGAACAGCGTAGAAAAGATGAAGAACGGGACCAAGACATGGCCCATCTAAAAATGCAAATGGACCTCTTGACCAAGCACTTGATGTCAGGAAGTATTGAGAAGGTGAAAGTCGTGGGTTCGCAAGGTAGAGCAGCAGGGGTTGAATCTGATGAGGAGGCCAACTATTTGGGGGGTTTCCAGGCCAACGGCCAGGGAAACCAAGGTCGGAACTATCAGAGAGACAACCACTATGAGAAAGGTGGCTACAAAGATCGCGACCAAGGAAACTGGAGGAACAACACTGAGAGAGGTGGGTTGTATATACCACCTGGTAATCGGGACAAGGCTAACAACGAGGCAGAGACTTCGAAGCTAGAGAGCATGATGGCGAAGATGCTGCTTAAGGTGGAATCGACTGACTCTGGGGTAAAGGAGATGAGGAATGAATTATCTACATTAAGTCAGTTAGTGGATTCACATTCCACCACGATCAAGCAATTGGAGCAGCAAGTGGGGCAGATTTCGACATCCCTAAATCAAAGAAGGACGGGTACCTTGCCGAGCGACACCGTCCAAAATCCAAAGACGGATGCGAGTTGTATGGCGATCACTACCAGAAGTGGTAGAACGTTACCGGAATCACATTCGGTAATTCAGACTCAAGGTGATGTTGCGGATGATGAAGAGGCGGTAGAGGAGGAAACTCCAAAGCCCGCAGATAAAAGCAAGAAAGCCGACAAACTTCCAACTATGATGCCTCGACCACCACCTCCTTTCCCACAACATTTGAAGAAGAAAGCTGACGATGGTAAGTTCCTGAACTTCATGACCATGCTGAAGCAGATTTCAATAAACATACCATTGGTGGAAGCGCTGGAACAAATGCTCGGTTATGCCAAGTTTATGAAGGACTTGATTACAAAGAAGAGGTCGGTAAGTTTTGAACCGGAAGACAACCTCCACCACTGCAGCGCTATTTCTTCAAGGTCATTAGTCGAAAAGAAGGAAGATCCAGGTGCTTTCACTGTTCCCTGTACTATCGGGAAGCTCAACTTCGGAAGAGCATTATGTGATCTTGGTGCTAGTATCAACTTGATGCCGCTAGCAGTTTACAAACAATTGGGTTTGGGAGCTCCTAAACCGACGTCCATGAGAGTGATGATGGCTGACCGTTCGGTAAAGCGACCGGTGGGAATCTTATTTGATGTGCTGGTCAAGATCGGTAAGCTTATATTCCCGGCCGACTTTGTGATCTTGGATTGCGAAGTAGATTTTGAAGTTCCCATAATCTTGGGACGACCTTTGTTAGCCACGGCTAGAGCGTTGGTTGACATGGAAAGAAACGAACTGGAACAAATGATGAAGCAACCAAGTGACATGAGGGTGGTCGCGGTCATCAATGTTATTAAGGAAATCTCTGCGGATGTGTATCTTGAGGAAAAGGGTTGTGTTGAAACCCAAGCTGTTATGAGAGTAAGGTCGCGATTGCAAGAGGACGAGCAGGTGAAGGAAAGCGGTGAAAATAAATCAAGAAAACGAAAATACCGCAAGAGAACCTGCAAAGAAAGAGCGAAGAATTTGGCGCGACTAGCTGCGGAGCCGATGAATGAAAAAGCTGAAACGCAACATGAGGTTGTCGCGAGCACACACTCCATCGAGTTTTTCTATTTTGGAGACCCTGGCGGTCTCCAACATCATTCCAGAATCTGAGTCACATCGACTTCACAGGTATTCCTTTCTCTCACAGTTTTTTAGCTTTCATATGGATGCATTGGGGACAATGCATGAGTCTAAGTTGAGGGTGTGGGGAAACCTGTGAGTCACCACCGAGGGTTTTTGTTGCCGTATTTCTTTTCCCTCCGGTGTGCTATCTAGTAGAACCGGCATGTTTAGGTTGTATTTTTAAATTTTTGTTTTTTTTTAGTGTCTATAGTGATGAGCATGGCGTTTTTCTTGACTAAAGGAGCCCCTCTAAAAAAAATTTTGGTTTTGTACTTATGTTGAAACGATTGACTGTCTGGATCCTTGTATGTCATTGTGTGATTATGATTAGAATAAGTATGCTTAAGCCGAGCGGTTGTTTGATAGTTGGTAGCAATATAGTTTCTTGGTGCCAAGAGTGTTTGAGATTATCGTTATAAATTCTTACTCTGTGCATGCATCTAAAACTTGCCCGGTCTATTTTGTTAAGTTCGAAGTTTGGTTGCTTAGGAAAGGATCACAGGCCCTTTTTGTGTGCAGTCCACTTAACCTAAAAGACCGTCCAAATATAAATAATCCCTTTGAACCCTGTTTGAGCCATAATTGACCTTGTTCTTTCAATAACCTGTCACCGTTCCTATTTAATTTTGAATCCCTATTTTGGCCCTGGTCCTTCCTTGGACATCGTGCACCTCAACGCAGGCAATCAGCCTAAGTTGAGGGTGGCTACTATAGAGGTAAACCCTGTTTTGGCCCTGGTCCTTCCTTAGACATCGTGCACCTCAACGCAGGCAATCAGCCTAAGTTGAGGGTGGCTACTACAGAGGTGAATGATGAGAAAAAGAGGATGGAGAAGATTGGTTGTGAATAGAATGAAAATTCGGGTGTGTGCCTAAGAAAAGAAAAATAAAAAGAAGTGAAAAAGAACGAAAAAGTAACAAAAAGAATTGTCAAAATAAAGAGGCCGCACCTGTAGCTAGAGAGAAGGAAATAAAAAGGTGAATAAGGATGGACAAAGTAAAGTATGTGGTAATAAGACGTCGGTGGTTCCAAGGAGGGCTTAGTCACTAACCCCTAAATGTATCCTACCTGCACCTGAAGCCTCATTACAAGCTAAAACAAGTCCTGTAGTGATCCTGAGCGGCTTTCTGAAGAACCAAAATAGAATAGTAAGGGCAAGCCTATGGTATCGCATGTGCATTGTTTGAAATCGTTTGTGAGTGTGAGCGCTTACCTAGTCCCAAATCTTGTGTGTGGGATTTCTTTGTGGTGAGGGCACCAAGATATCTGTATTGTCTATTGATTGTTAGGATAGCTGCGCGTGTGTACGTAGAATGTTCTATCATATCGGAATGACATGTTTGGATCCTTGCAAGTTAGTATTTCATACATTTGTGTGCTACGAGGGAGCTTGAATAAAAATTGGAGATGTTAAATGACCATGAGTTTCTAGAGACACGAGTTTGTTTTCTTAGTTGAGTCGTCGTATTATTGTTTTGTGTCATGTTGCTTGAGGACAAGCGAACGTCTTAAGTTGAGGGTGTTGATGTGCCGCCATTTTACGGCACTTTCGACTCCTTTAAACTAAGAAGTATCGTACGTTTTCGAGCAACCGTTGTCGTTTTTGATGTTTTTATGTTGTATTTTCAGGAAATGGAGACAAACATGGAAATGGAAGGAAATACGAGAAAAAGAGCATTCTGGATAAGAGTGACGGTTCAGGTGACGGTCCGTCAAGGGTGTGACGGTCCGTCACCCAAACCGTCACACCAAGGCAGCACCACTGCCTAAGGGTGACGGTCCAGGCGACGGTCCGTCAATCCAGTGACGGTCCGTCAGCCTGGCCGTCACACCTGGGCAGTCCGCTACGCGGAATCCTGACGTTTTTGGGATTTGTTTCCTAGACTCCTATAAATACCCTATGTTAGGTTTATTTTATTAACCAAGCTTTTTACAATAGTTCTCCCAATAGTTTTAGGAGAGATTTTAGTCGACTTGGAAATCAAGAAACACGTTTGGTACTTCTTGAATTCGTGTTCTTGAATCGTTCTTGAGTTCTTGTTTTCTTGTTCTTGGAATACTTGAAGATTGTTTTCATTATATTGTAAGGATCTTTTCTTTTTATGATGATTATGACTTTCTTCTCTTCTTCTTCTAGCATGATTAACTAAAACTCTCACAACTAGGGTTGTGGGAGCCATGGCAAACGTAGCAAGATAGATTCTGGGTAGCGACGGGTTCAATATATGTGTTGTCACGTTGTTAGTCATACATTATTTAACGTTTTCTAGTGGTTGCAAACATTAGAACATGCGTAGGTTTAATTTGCTGAGTAAAGAGATTAAAACCAGGAAACTTGATTAACGACGAGGATTCGAGACTACCAACTCTCGTCTTATGATTAATGCTGTAACTAGATTAATCTACTTGATGTTTAGGATTGAAATCTAAAAGCACACCTTTTCAAGTTCGAGAGAATTGAAAAGTAAATTTGTCTATTTGGTTGAGAAACGTTTAGATGATACAATTAATTCAATCACATCGTGACACGCATGTAGAAGGAACCCAGTTAAGCCTAGAATCGACATTGTTACTAATGCCATGGTAAACACTTCCCTAGTTCATTCTCCTATTGATTAATTCTCATACATTATTATTTGCTTTTGTTCATACAAAAAACCCCCCTTTATTTACCGGAAACTATTGACCATTAGTCACGTACTTCACTATAGGCTTAATCTTCACCATATTCTCTGTGGGATTCGACCCCAACCTTTGTTGGGTTCTATATTTGACTACGACCGCTTACGCTTCGTTAATTTGAGGTGTAGTTTGGGCGTTATCAGTAATCATGTCAGATTTCATTCAGGATAAATAATACAAGATATTCGATAGAATGTAAACAAACAAATGTTGCCTTATCAAAGGTGAATCAATTCATGTTTGGAGAAAGACTCAAATGGACAGGAATTTGTCTATTGACTTTGGAATGAGTGATTTGACAGAAAAATTGATTTGTGTTGAATCTTGATCTTCTGGCAAAATTCTTTAATCTTCTTGCCAAAATATGGAAAAATGAAGGTTTTTACCTATAAGGGTCGAGCCCTGAATGGTTGCCTACGTATCCTACGAAGGGGAAATTAGACCTTACGTAGTTTGATTGGCAAGTCAATCTTTCCTGAGAGATAGGAGTAAGCTTTAGTGGCTTTCTGACAATAAAAGGTGTAGGATTTTTTCTGAGAAACATGGAGGACTTGAATATTTTGGTCGAACTTTTGTGTGATAGGCTTATATTTTGCTTAGCGGTTCTAAAAGAGCAAATAGGAGTGGATTGATTCACCTTTGATTTAAGCAACGCACATAAGCATATAAGACAGTTATATCACATAACAGTTTATAACACGTCCTATACAGATATGTGACCTTTTTATGCCAAAGGTAGGGCTAACAAATTGAAGGATATGTATGTCATTTGTAAGACGTTCCATTGCCCCAAAATTTATGTCATATACAAATTTTATGAATGAGGGATACAAGACAAGGGAAAGGGATGTACAATAAATGTTAGTCCTAAACTAGTCCGCCATGGAAAGTCCTTCATTCTCGAACTTCTTGGACTTCTTGAAATTTCCAAACGCCTTTCGAATGAAGATCTTCTTTTGAAAGCCACCTAAATAATTCCCGAACCCGAGGGACAATGGTTCGTATCATCCAACATTATGTCCTTCAATTAAACAAATAAGGGATGATCGTCTTTTATTGACTCGTGGTTAGTAGACGCAAGGTGGTCCTTTCTAATGGGCCCAATACCCCTAAGGTATTGGGTCGTCCTAGGCTAATGCCTAAAAATAGATTTTGGTTTAGCTCTACGCTAGGTGTCTAGAGTGATTTGTTTTGAAATAGACCGAGTCCCAAGCGGACAACTTGAGTTGAAACTACGATAGTCATTGGACGCATGACGTACTCGTAAACTATAGTATTTTTGAGAAAGTGTTATTTATGGCGAGAGGCCACGGGATCGTGAGCTTCCCTAAAATATAAATAAAATTGCTTGACATGTGGCGGAATATGCTATGAAATGCAATGACAATATATTTGTGATAAGTAAACACATAAGCAAATAATAATTAAAATTTACGAACTATTAGAATATTTTGAATAGTTAGTCATATAAAGTTAGTCAAAAACAGTTCAAATTTTTGGTTAGAACCTAAATAAATCCCCAGCAGAATTGTCATTTCTGTTTTATCCCTTTTCGAAAGATTTTTATTTATTTTTTGAAAATAGGGAAATTAAAAAATGGTTTTGACACTTAGGAATTATTTCAAAACTTAAAAGAAATTTCAAAATAATTCTAAAATGAAACAGAGTCGCCACTTAATTTTTATAAAGAAATTAAGAAAACTTAAAAGAATTTCAAAGACTTAAAAATAGAACTAAATCTTTAAAATTAGAGAAAATGGGTAAGGGTTCAAGTAACGTCTTAAGAAGAGTTTTAAGGCACTTAAGAACGTCCGCTTAAAAACGGTTGACCAAAACTTGTGGAAAGCCAAACTTGTGGGTTCAAGGTTTCTCCCAAAGTTCAACTATTCCCCAAAGTTTCATCCCGTCGTTCCTCTTTAATCAGACAACGCCAGAACAGCATTCAACCAATCCATCAAATAACATTTAACGTAACAAGATCATAGCAGCTGAACGATCACAACAGGAACCAGAAAAAGAAAAAGAATAAAATGAAAAGGAGAAGAATTTACCTCTTCCCAGGCAGCAACTGAGATGACGAGTCAAGGTTTAATATCGACTTCCCAACGAACTAAGAATTTATCTAATTTTCACAGTGGAACAATCCCAAAATCTTCAAGAAAACTTGATGAACCAGTATGATTTTCACCTCAAATTTCGCTTGAATTTTCAGGTTTCCCCAAAGTCGGAGAAAATGACTCTCCAAAACTTTGCTACCCAAAAAAACCACCCCTTCACCATGGAGAGTGAGGGGTTTATATAGGAGAGAAGTTAGGGGTTTCCAACGGGTGGAATTTGGGAGAAAACAAGTGGGAATTTTTTATAAGGTTTGAGGATTTTTTAAATTCAAAACCTAAAAACACCTGATGATGCCACGTTTGTACCTTGGGTAAGAAATTGATCTTACACTGATGATCTTGAGAGGTTTACACCGTGATTCATAGGATGAGGCACCACTTGTGGTTTCTAGAAGTTTCTGGAAGCTGTCAACAATGCATCTTTGTACAGACAAACGAAAATGGGGAGGAATTGACGGAGTGATAACGATTTCTGAGGATTTGGAGTCGTTTGTTGTAGCCGTTGTCGTCGTTTTGTAGCTGGGTTTGACGTTGTTGTACTGGGTTCGTTGTTCGTCTGTGGAGGATAGACGAAGAGAGAGAGAGAGAGTGTTTTGTGGGTCATTTGTTTTGTCTGAGAGATGAGTGAAAGAGAAGAGGAGTATATGTGTGTGTTGGGCCGGGTTTGAGGGAGGTAGTGGGCTGGTGGGAATTATTTTGGGTTGGGAAATAGCTGATAAGGAATTTAAGTAGTGGGTTAATGATTTGGCCACTTTGCTTTGCAAATGTGGCCGGATTTTGATGAATTGATAACCAATTTGATTTAGATTTTAGCCAAACCGTTAAGATTATAGCCAAATTAGACCTAATTGAAATTAATTCAAAGAATTTAGGCCGTAATTGGAATGGGGATAAACTAAATACGATTAATTTAGTCGAGCTTTATTTTTTTAATACAACTGAAATAATTAATTCACCATCATTTTTAAACATGTGTTTATAAAATACCAATTTTCACAATTCAATTCTCGGTTGAATTATTTTTTACCAAGATTGGTAGTTTTAAAACAATTTGGGAAAACCTTTTGAATATCTATTAAAATTCACGAAATAATATACATCTAATATATACTACAATTATATGTAGACGTGTTTTTATTCATGAAAATTATAAAATATTCTCCGAAATTAATTTAAAAAAAAAATAATTACAAAATTAATCATTAAAATTGTTCAAAATTTAAAAGGATCGATAATTAACCAAATAGTGGAGGGTAAAAATTGAGTGTCAAAAATGGCTAGCTACTAGATTACATATCGCAGGCGCAGGTGAAAGAAAGAAGTAACGCACCTGGGATACTTGCTATAGAAATATATATATAGAAGTTCCTTAGAAAACGGGCGGTATACCAGTAACCTCAAGTAAAAGAGGAGGAAGGCAAAGTGACAAAACATGCTCGAACACAGAAATAATAACCAAGCCCAGCTACAAGATGCTAGTCTCAATACCAATATATAATAAGAGATCAACATAAGGAATCATAAGACTCGATAAGGCAATAATAAGTCTACCTATAGTCCCAATAGGCGCCCATACACCCGAGGAACACAACCAAGTGAAGACAAACCCTCCGCCATCCTATACTACCGGAGCATACACTCAGCAAACAATAAACAAGGATGGAACCTCAAATAATATGATATTGTGATGAACTAGATGTAATAATAGTAACGTATGTTACCCGCTTTCGGCGTCCTATAAGGCCCAGAAGAAAGGATCCATGGAAGGTCACACCCGTATACCTCTACTACACCGTATACCCTCCCTCCGACACTCCCAGCACGTAGCCCCTAGTCCAGAATGGTGAGGTCCATGGAGGCCCCCGACCAACATACGAGATGCCCCGCAATCTCAAAATTCCCCTAGTAAAGCTTCCCAGAGAGTATCCGGATCTAAATCAGTAAATCAAATGGTTCTAGCGCACGATCTCGCCGAGCCTAGTATTATCACTGAAGTTGTAGTAAAACAAGTCTAGACCTCGGCCCGGCCGAGCCTAGTATTATCATGAAAGTTGTAGTAAAACCAGTCTAGTCCTCGATCCCGCCGAGCCTAGTATTATCACAGAAGCTGTAGTAAAACTAGTCTGTCCCTCGGCCCCGCCGAGCCTAGTATTATCACAGAATCTGTAGTAAAACCAGTCTAGCCCTCGGCCCCATCGAGCCTAGTATTATCATGAAAGCTATAGTAAAACCAGTCTAGCTCTCGGGCCCGCCGAGCCTCGTATTAGTAGAAATAGTGATAAAACATCCTTTTTATTTTTTCTTACTCCAAGAAGATCCGTTAAAATGGTACCAAACCTTTTTTCAATCATTTTTACCAAAAAGGGCCTCACTGGCCATGAAGGTTTTAGAAATCATTCAATAGAAGGCCCGAAGCCAAAACCGTAGCAAAGTTATACAGAAACCTTCAATATGCTTGATAAATGGTGTACACAATCACAACAGTGGCCCACGGCCCATAATCAACCTATCGGTCCTGCAAAGGCTCCAGTTGTTCTACAGCACAGATAGCCAGCTCTATAACAGTAATAGCGATATCCAGGACTAATGGGCATTCCCAATATCCCACCATCTATGTTGCAGAGTCAATATTAGGTCACACAGGACCACAAGGGTGATAATATCATCTAAAACAAGTACTACAACCATCGGAGGAAAGAGAAATGAATCGGACATGAATAAAGTGGCCAAGGTCTGTGGTACCAAACTAGTAAACCCAACCCGAAGATGCCCATTAGTACAATTTTATTCTATATATGTGAAGTCTAAAGAGTTTAAACCATAACCTACCTGCCATCCGATGACAAGCTTTTGGAATGACGATAACCAAGCTCGAACCACTCCGAGAAGCTCCGAAACAAAATCAAACTCGGGATTTGAATAACTTGATGCAGATAATCGATTTTCTTTTGAAACCCAAATATTGCGTTAAAACATTTTTCTCCCCTAAACTTCAGCAACGTACTAAGTAAAACAGTAACATCAACTATTATATACAGACCTGTGAAGTAAAATTGTTGAAGAAAAATATTGGAACCGAATTGAAATGTTTGAAATACTTTATTTCTCTTGAAATTGGCAGAAAGATATATGTAGATAGAGTTGAACATTTAATGCCCACTAAACCAAATTCAAGTTCTACATCTAGTAAAGTATGGGTAATGATATGCTAAAGGACAAGTGGCAGCCCCTAGCTAATGGTAAATAGGTGTTGTCCATCTCCCTCACCTCCACGTGGAGTGGAGGTGACAACACCAAAAGTATTTTGTTATCCCATTATGAATATACTCGGGTATTGCATAAGTTCATAGTAAAACACGTATAACATTTGAATGTACCACAATTAATAGAAAATTATTTCGGATAAAACCTTCTATATACAACAATAACTTTTTTCCACATAACTAGACTAACTATCTCAGTTAAAATATTAATAACTTATAAAACTCTTGTAAAATAAATATATACACAAATATATCATAACAAAAGTATTTTTTTCATAAACATTTAAAATATTTTAGGAAGCAATAAAAATATAACTTTTTACCACATTCAATTTTTAAATTAAATATTTTCAAATTCGCGCGATGTTAATAAAATTCCTAAATTTAGGCTCGCAAGCTTTGGATATGGGATGAAGGTTAAGGTCATACGATCGCAAATCACTATCGCACGATTTCGATAACTCAACTCCTAAGAGTCATCTCTAAAACAGGAAGGTCATAAAGACCAAACGAACGGCCAGGGCACCGAACCACCGGTCCCAGCAAACCATAAACGACTGGGGGCCGCTACAGGCAAGATCTAACAATACAAGAAAAGCAAAAATGCATAAATGACCGGAAGGGTCATTACATCATCCAGTACTAAAAAGACTTTTGTCCCTGAAAGTCAGGAAAGAAGAAAACACTAGAGATCTAAGAATCGCGGATACGGAACCCGTACTACTCTCTTAGACAACTCGGGTAGTCTCCACGATCGGACGGAACCCAACAAAACAGAACCAACGAAAAGCAACCAAGCCTAAACTACTCACTATCCAAGCTAGATTCCAAACTTAAACTTAAAAAAAAACTCCAAAAACCTGCCAACCTAAATTGAACCTTGAGAATCACAATCGGAAAGAACCATCCCAACACCGAAAACAAAGAATCAAGGCGATCAACTGACAAAACTCAAATCCTCAAACCACAACAAATTTACCAGAAAAGCCATCAACCCAAAACTCTAACTCATGAACCCGCTGATCCGCAATACCCTTTTTATTTTGAACTGAATCCTTTTGCACCACAAACAAGAAGCTTCACATAAGTCAAACTCTAAAACCACCCTCGAAGCATCAAATGACACACTAGAGATTCATAGTTCCCGCTTATACTCTACCACGAACGAATTCACCCTTTTTGCTCACACTTTTTCCAAGCCAAGCTATAGTCTGCTAGCCTTTGCCATCCATGATAACAACCCGTAGCATATCGTCAAAAACTGGAGTTACCTATCCCGACTGACCATCAACCAACAAACGAACACTTTTTCTAACATCCCACTCGCTAACTAAACACAACTGAAGTCTGCACACCAGGGTTAGGAAAGTCATGCATGAACACCTAGTGTTGACAGAGAACTTCCAAACTGTAGAATGAAACCAACCTCGCTGAACTGGACCAAATTTGAGTCAACTGAATACGAAGGCACCAGGCAATCTATCCACCAGACCCAAACCGAAACCAAGATCCTGCAAGGAGTGTGGGAAGCCTACCACGAAGTCCGTAATCATCAGCTAAGCTCCAAATTCTAAGAATACTATTACTACTCCCAATACTTGAACACCATTCAGATTTAAAATCGCCTTACTAATCTCACCTCAGGAAGAAATACACCATGCCACGAATTTTAAGTGAAAACACCCCAAAGGCAAAGTAAAAGTACCTAGGGTTCAAGGTTGCCATCTAGCCATAGAAGTTCTGCATAAATCATCAACTCACCTCTTTGGTTCGAATCAACCGCTCTACTGTATTAGCACACAAACCAACCATCCTGAAGCATACCACATACCGAACATTTAGTCCCTACTGGCCGAGTATAACCAACACTGGAACCCACATAAAAGACAACCTTTGAAGAATCAACTAAGCAAGCTTTCAAATCTCTCGGCAAACAAAAGAGGCCATCAGTCTCCAAGAACCATTAGAACCCCGAAATAGCCTCGCTAGTCTTAGTCTGCACAACCTGATCACGTACAACACAGTACCACTAATTCTCAAACTTACGCCACTAAATCTATCCAACCATGGTAGAAGGAACCTCGTACTATTTAGAACACCGCTAAAATTTGAAATGTCTAGCCTAATACAAAGGTTAGGCAAGGACTAGGTGTCCAAGGCCAACAACCACTTTGAAACCAAAGTAAAAAAACTGAGTTACCTGCACCCACTGCCTTCTGGCACAAGGATGCTGCAACCAAAGGGAAACTTCCATGAACCACCCAAAGTAGTCGGTTAAGCCACGATCCTGAAACCCATCACTGATTTACCAATCAATGCTCCTGTTGAACCCACGAGTAGACTCATCCACCATCGAAGAACACTAATAGAGCTGGAGCCACTAGGCCATGAATACACAATTTGCTCAATCCATTGATGCTACTAAAACTTGGTTTCCCCCAAAAAGATAACAAGGAAGTCAAGGTCAATGCAACAAGCTCCCAAAGGTAGTACTGGGATTGACTGCTACCTCAATCTCAAGCTAGAAGGAATTCTAACCTCAAATCTATCAATGGAAATAACACCACAGCCTAAACTCGGTCGACGCAAGACACCAATATATAATCCAAAGCAAACTCTCGGTCACCACCTCAGTCAGCCACTAGAACACATACATACACACAAGGAGTCATCACCTTCCTTTGCAAACCAAACAAAACCCTTTCCAAGAATACACTAAATTCCACAAATTCTTTCTCAGAAGACTCTGGAGTTGTTCCCTTATCTCCCACAACTCTTACTAGCAAAACTTATCCACAATTCCATAGTCAAAATTCAATCACAATGACACAATCAAAAGCTTAACTAGAGATAACTGGGGAAATAATAAGACAACCCAACCGGATATGAAACTGAGGGAAACTATGGGAACAACCCATATACCTGCCAACCTCCTAAACCAACCAAACAAAGAGGGTCGACTCTAAACACCCGAGAAAACTAAACCAATCAATTGCACGCTGGCATAACCGACACCTCTCAACTCAAGACAAGAGCTCAAACTCTGATACAACCACCGGTAACACCAAACCAACACAGGGACTCCTAGAAAACACTAAATCACAACCTAGGCAACAACCATCTAGGACCGCTCAACAAGAAAGACTCAACACAAGGCTAGAGTCACAACAGAACTGGAAGCAAAACAAACCAAAAAGGAGACTAACAAGAACTACCCACGAACTATAACTCCAGGTAAACACCTCACAAGAATAACTCACCCCCATCCACTACTAAAGAATAAACTACCAAGAAAACAATGCATAAACACTACAACTCAAGTAGTCACTCAATTAAATAAATAGCAGGTAGGCATATAAGCAATTAAATGATAGAAGGGATAGAATCTCAATGCGGGCAGTACTATCACTAGCCGTAAGTAACAAAAGCGTAACTTGGAGCAATGATATCAGGAACCTATATCTCTGACCCACCAAAAGGGCATCAGACTGACGCAATCTAATTATGGACTGAGTAGCCAAAGCTGATGGCTTAACAATCCCGCGCTAGGGACAATCTCTAAAATATTGACCAACCACTCAATAACTGTAGCAACCTAAAGAAGCCTTGACTCGACGTATGGTGCCTATCGACCCTGGATGGATACTTGAACTAGTTGGCTGAAAGCCACCTCTAACCATCTGAGGACCACCCCTACTACACTGCACTCCACCTCTAGCTGGTGGTACTGGATCCCTAAGAGATAACATCTATTGACCCTGTTGATTGGGAGGTGGGATCGTGGGGCAATCCCTAATAAAGTTCCCACACTCACCGCACTGAAAACAAATTCCACTGAACATATACGGGCGAGAAAATCTCTATGAACGTGACTAGCCACCATGGCCTACACAACCGAAATACGAACCTCAAAGAATGTGGCCCGTACCACATACACTTTACTCGATATGCCCTGTACCACCAACCTCTAAAACCTGTGTAGTAACTAAAACTGGCCGGGTAGATAAGAAGTAATGGAACCTATCTCTGGTGGTGTACCCCCTACCTCGAGTCTGAGAACCTCAGGAACTGTCCTGGCGATAACGTTTCTTAGCACTACCTCTATAAGCCTCACGGCATAAACCCTCGATAGCCCAAGAATGATCCACTACCTGAAGGAAGGTCGTCCCAACTGTAACAAAATGCTCGATCGCCAAATAGAGCGGTGAAATCAAACCCCCAATAAAGCTCTGAACCTTTTCAAACTTTGAAGGTACAACCCTAGCAGTACCCCTTACCATCTCATGAAATCTCACCTCATACTCCAATACCGACATACCACTCTGCTGAAAAACTGGAAGCTCAACCCTAATAGAAGCACCACTCGTAGAACTGGGTATTGAAACACCCATCGAAGGACTCAGAGTCCTAGCCATGGTGTCCTGAATAACTGGGGTAGCATGAAACTCTACCAGAGACTGGGCTGGACCTACACCCCCTATCTGATATGGTAAACTCCCACTCTTAAATCTGAGCACTGACTGAAGCACTAAAGCAACAGGCACAGAAGGCTCGACATCACCCACTGGCGAACTCGTCTTAGGAATCTGAGGAGGAATGAAACAACCCAAGTTTAGAAGTCAATAGAGCCAAGAATGCACAATAAGGAGCCAAGAAGATGAAACTTTTCCTAACAATGCCCTGTAGCCTCCCACAAATAGGATACGAACGTCATCATACCGATCCGCAAGACTCTACTTAGACACTTGCTTTTATACCACGACACCGGTGAACCTAGAGCTCTGATACCAACTATCACAACTCAATCTCTTGGGTCATGATGGCACCTATGACCCCTCAGTAGGCAAACCAATTTTTGTTGCCCAGAATGGTTAGTAATGGGATACTACCTAACTAATATGCACAATAAGCAGAATATAAGGATGGAACAAAGTGGAAGCAATAACCTGAATATATACCAAAAGAAACTAGACCAACCCCAAGACTTGGTATTGACAGTACAGAAGCTTCTAATAGAATACAAGTGCTAGAAGTAAAAAAAAGATAAGTACAACAGTCTACGAATATACAAGAGTAACAGTACAAAGGATGAGATGTGGTCAAGCCCCGGTTGTCAGGCGCTCACCCTAGTCTCAAAGATCCAAAGGTTGCACGAGTCTCCAATGCGATCAACGGCAAAATCTCAACTAATATTTGTACCAGAAAGATGCAGAAGTGTAGTATGAGCACTAATTGCTAAGCAACAGGTACCCAGTAGGTATCATAGGCCGACTTGGAACATATAAGATAAAAGAGCAGTAATAAGCAGAGTAGAAGCAAATAGTCACAGAGAATAATGAATAAGTACACGGAAGCTAGCACTGAAGGAATACAAGCAGAAAATAAAAGGCATGGCTAGCTACTAGAATACATATTGCAGGCGCAGGTGAAAGAAAGCAGTAATGCACCTGGGATCCTTGCTACAACAATAAATATAAAAGTTTCTTCGAAAATGGGCGGTATATCGGTAACCTCAAGTAAAAAGAGAAAGAGGAAGGAAAAGTGACAAAAGCATGCTCGAAAACAGGAATAATAACCAAGCCCAGCTACAAGATGCTAGTCTCAATACCAATATATAATAAGAGATCAACATAAGGAATCATAAGACTCGATAAGGCAATAATAAGTCTATCTACAGTCCCAATAGGCGCCCATACACCCGAAGAACACAACCAAGTGAACACAAACCCTCTGTCATCCTATACTACCGGAGCGTACACTCAATACACAACAAAAAAGGATGGAACCTCAAATAATATGATAATGTGATGAACTAAATGTAATAATAGTAACATATGTTACCCGCTTTTGGCGTCCTATAAGGCCCAGAAGATAGGATCCATGGAAGGTCACACCCGTATACCTCTACTACACCGTACACCCTCTCTCCGGCACTCCCAACATGTATCCCCTAGTCCTGAATGGAGAGGTCCATGGAGGCCCTCGACTAACATACTAGATGCCCCGCAATCTTGAAAATCCCCAAGTAAAACTGCTCGGAGTGTATCTGGGTCTAAATCAGTAAATAAAATGGTTCTAGCGCACGGCCCTGCCAAGCCTAGTATTATCACAGAAGCTGTAGTAAAACAAGTCTAGCCCTCAGCCTCGCCGAGCCTAGTACTATTATGGAAGCTGTAGTAAAATGAGTCTAGTCCTTGACCTCACCGAGCCTAGTATTATCATGGAAGCTGTAGTAAAACCAGTCTAGCCCTCGACCCCACCGAGCCTAGTATTATCACGAAAGTTGTAGTAAAACCAGTCTAGCCCTCAGCCCCGCCGCGCTTAGTCTTAGTAGAAATAGTGATAGAAGATCTGTTAAAATGGTACCAAACCTTTTTGTAATCATTTTTACCAAAAAGGGCCTCATAGGCCATGCAGGTTTTAGAAATCATTCAATAGAAGGCCCGAAGCCAAAACCATAGCAAAGTTATGCACAAACCCTCTATATGCATGATAAATGGTGTACACAATCACAATAGTGGCCTACGGCCCACAATCAATCTATCGGCCCTGCACAGACTCCAATCGTTCTACAGCACAGATAGCCAGCTCTATAACAGTAATAGCGATGTCCGGGACTCACGGACATTCTCAATATCCCACCATCTATATTCCAGAGTCAATATTAGGTCACACAGGACAACAAGGGTGATAATATCATCAAAAACAAGTACTACAACCATCAGAGGAAAGAGAAATGAATCGAACATGAATAAAGCGGTCAAGGTATGTGGTACCGAACTAGTAAACCCAACTAGAAGATGCCCATTAGTACAATTTTATTTTATCTATGGGAAGTCTAAAGAGTTTAAACCATAACCTACTTATCGTCCGATGAAAAGCTATTGGAACGATGATGTCCAAACTCGAACCGCTCCAAAATGTTTCGAAACGAAATCAAACTCGAATTTGAGTTTGAATAACTTGATGCAGATAATCGATTTTCTTTTTAAACCCAAATATTGCATTAAAACATTTTTCTCCCCTAAACTTCAGCAACGTACTAAGTAAAACAGTAACAACAACTATTATATACATACCTGTGAAGTAAAATTGTTGAAGGAAAATATTGGAACCTAATTGAAATGTTTGAAATACTTTATTTCTCTTGAAATTGGCAGAAAGATACATGTAGATAGAGTTGAACATTTAATGCCCACTAAACCAAATTCAAGTGCTACATATAGTAAAGTATAAGTAATGATATGCTAAAGGACAAGTGGAAGCCCCTTGCTAATGGTAAATAGGTGTTGTCCATCTCCCTCACCTCCACGTGGAGTGGAGGTGACAACACCAAAAGTATTTTGTTATCCCATTATGAATATACTCGGATATTGCATAAGTTCGTAATAAAATAGGTATAACATTTGAATATACCATAATTAATAAAAAATTATTTCGGATAAAGCCTTCTATATACAACAACAATTGTTTTCCACATAACTAGACTAACTATCTCAGTTAAAATATTAATAACTTATAAAACTCTTGTAAAATAAACATATACACAAATATATCATAACAAAAGTTTTTTTTTCATAAACCTTTAAAATATTTTAGGAATCAATAAAAATATAACTTTTTACCATATTCAACTTTTAAATTAAATATTTTTAAATCCGTGCGATGTTTATAAAATTCCTAAATTTACGCTCGCAAGGATATGGGATGAAGGTTAAGGTCATACGATCGCAAATCACTATCGCACGATTTCGATAACTCAACTCTTAGGAGTCAGCTCTAAAACAGGAAGGTCATAAAGACCAAACGAACGGTCAAGGCACCGAACTACCGGCACCAGCAACCCATAAATGACTTGGGACCGCTACAGGAAAGATCTAACAATACAAGAAAAGCAAAAATGTATAAATGACCGGAAGGGTCATTAATATATATATATATATATATATATATATATATATATATATATTATATATATATATATATTATATATATACCAATATATATATATATAAAGGAACCCAGGGCCCATATTCTTCTCCAATTTGAGTTTTACTCACATCTCGAATGAATTCAAGAACATATTCAAAGAAATTCTAACCCCCGGTCGGAATGGTTTGTGGGTATCGAACAGCTATAAGGGCTGAACCTAATAAGATAACAATTACAATCCAAGAAGTAATAAGTACTTGGCAATGTACTTGGAAAACCCCTATTTGCCAATAGAAATATTGGCCTACTTCCACACCAGATATTATATATATATAGTATGTTATTAATTAAATAGCCGGCCAAATTCAGTTTCCTTACCAATTTATTTATATTCTAGTCATTTTCTACCCAATTTATTTCAGTTGTAGCCTCAAATTGATTTCAACTGGCCCCGTTCTAAATCCCAATTTCAATTTCATCTAACCCAATTTAGCTAACTTAATTGGTAACCCATCAACCCGACCCATCTTCATCATCTAATCTCAGTCGTTCATGCTTTTTGATCGAAAGGTTCGAATTTATTGTACTTGGTATTTGCTTTTAATTATACAAAAACCCCTCTACAAAATCCCAATTTCCCTAATTTACTCACCACCACCACCACCTTCATCTCCCTCTCCTGTCCTCTCTCCACAACCCAAGGCCTCATTAACTTAAAGTTTCCACCTCACTCTCCCTCTTCTCCGCTCTTGTCGCTGCTCTGCCGTCATCTTTGACGATCTAGTCACCACCACCCCATCACCCCTTCTCCTTTCTGATGAAGCCGCTGACCAGCTAACCTCCACAACCACCGCCCCTCCTCTCTTCTCTGTCCTCGCCTCTTTCCCCAAAATCAACCAGCCGCACCCTATTCCCCTTTGCCCTCTCCATCCAACGCCAGCGACCACCACCGCCCTTCTCTCATCTCTTCTCTCCGCCACCACGGCGCCACCTAACAGACCCCATACTCCTTTTTTTGGGTAAAAAACCCAACAAACCACAGTGACATCATTGCACACCACTACTGTTTTGACCACTCCGAAGAGCAAGTGCTTATTCAGGATAATGGGTGAACTAATAACCTGCTTTGTGTATGTCGCCGTCCAAGCTGCGAAATTACGATATCGAAATGAATTCATAAGAAATCCCTATGTTTGTGAGAAGACTCTTCTTTATTTATTTACTACATAACGGGTACGCCTTCTCAACTCCTATATGTGAATTAATAGAAAGCACGTTGACGGAATTTAAACCCAAGCCTTGTCCTTGTTTGTTAAATCATGCTTTAGTTATGAGTACATGTCTCTTTCTTGAAGTTCCTTTGGTTGGTTTGGATTTGTTCAAGTGGTTACTTGATTTGACTGGTTATCAAATTTTGTGACAAAGTGAATTTGTTTTGCGTTACGGATGGCCTGAACGCATTCTACATCCTCGACATAAGCACTGCCTAGGACCCTCGAGGTTCTCAGGAAATTGACATGTCAGGGATTAGTATTATGGATTGTTGTAGGTTTCTCCGAACTCCTCGTGTTATGCAAATATTTTCATTATGCTGTGACAGGTTCTTATTAGAAGGTGAATAATTCGGAAAACAGAAGAATTACCCGAGATTTGGGAGAACTTTAAAGTTGGATAGATCTTACTAATTATGATTCATTTTGCTAATTATATTTATGCATTTGGGCCTGTAATATTTTGTATTAAATATACTTGAATAATGGAAGAAGGGGACTGCCTTAGGGGGGTGGGGACATTATATGTTATCTGTTTCCTTTTTACTTTTTTTGACTTTTAAAGTCTTAATTTTTTTTCTCTATTTACACAAATATTTTTAAAACATAAATCCATTTGTTTAAAGATTTTTAATCAAAATCATTGTTCAGCTCCATTTTTCTCAATTTGGACTGGACGTGACCGTTTTATTTTAAACTAATAAATACTTCTCCTAACAAATAGTTAGCGGGAGGTAAAAAGGGAATTACGAGGTCTAATTCTCATTTTAAAGTTAAGCCGATGTGTCCCCGGGAGTATCATCTACCAATGTTTTTTCAAAAAGGAATTATGTGTATATATATATAAATATATTTATGTGCTTATTACTTGAAACTTCAAATATTTTACTTATCGTTCAAATCATATTATTTCTGATTTTAAATACTAAAACCGACCTCAAAACAAATTGTTGTTATGGTGGAAGAGCGCAATCAATAATATCGTGGTATTATCACTGTAAAGCAACAAACATTTTAAGTCTTTTAAAATTCTCTCATGACTCCATTTAAACTTCAAATATATTTATTCATATGAAATTAGCTTTGTTATTATTTATTTTTATTTCTTTATTTGTTTGGAGTAGTTACTACTTTATTTGGAGAATGGTAATATTATGTAGTTTTCACTTGTGTAAACTTAGTTGAATAATTAATTACTTATAATTAGTTAGTTTTCTTTACCATAATTTCTCTCTTCTCGCTTATCTAATAACTTTTGTATGACTAATCGCCTAGTTATCTAGACTATTATTAACTAAGTAATAATCAAGTTTTTTTTGTTTAGTTTCACTCACCCGTTTTAAATGACTAACAAATGAGTTTGCATGTTTAACCACTTTTATCATCTAGATTCATATTTATTAGATAATAATTGATGCCTAGTTTATTTATTCGTCTTAAAATAAAAGTTTCATGATTAGTCACCTAGTTATTTAAATTCGTATTAATCAAGTAAAAATCAAGTTTTTTTTATGTTTAGTTCTACTTACTTGTTTTAAATAATTAATAAAATGAATGTGTTCTTTAATCACTTAATTTTCTTAGTTATTAGACAATAATTTACGTCTAGCTTATTTATTCATTTTTAAAATAAAGATTTTTCTATGTTAATCACCTAGTTATTTAAATTCGCATGTTAAGAAAATAAGTTATTTTTTTTAGTGAATGAATCAATTTGTTTAATTATTTATCGCTTGTTTTGAAAATTACGTTTAATTGGTTTACTTGTCTTAAAATAGAGTTTGTATGCTTATCATATAGCCAATTTAGCTTAATAAATTTATCGACCTTTGTTTTATCACATTCTCCCTACATAATATACGAATCCGGCAGGACCCATATTTGTGGACCTCGAAAAGTGCTTAACACCTTCCTTTCGAGGTAACTTGAACCCTTACCCGATTTCTGGTTGCGTAGACTTTAAGTTAGTTTAATTATAATTAGTTTAGTATGGTGCCCTAACGCACCTTAATTCGTTAGGTGTCGACTCTTCACGCTCTTTTATTACAAAGAGAGTTGTCACGTCGATGGCCCGCTTTTCACAAGAAAAATGGGGCTCGACAGGCACTTTTGGGGAACTTTACGACTTTTTATCCCGTGTCAACCATCACAGCGGTTGACACATCGCTACAGCGATCTCCTCTATAGCGGAGAAATTACTTCTATAGCAGAAGTCAACATCGGTCAGCATTGCTATAGCAGATGATTCCGCTATGGTGGTACCGCAATAGCGAAGCGTGGACCGCCTTAGTAGACGAGTTGGAATTTAATACAGAAAATTCCCCAAAACGTTCAGTTTTCATCAAGAATGTTTTGGGAGAAGGGCAAGGTGATTTTGGGCAAACCTACTCCATTTTCCACCATTTTTCATCCCAAAGATAAGAATTTTACTCCCCTAACTTAGTGTCATGACCCGATTTCTCGGTCATGATGGCACCTACAACCCCCAAGTAGGCGAACCAAACCCCGTGGCCCGGAATGATTAGTAATGGGCTACCTTCTTACAGTATAAGCGGAAGAACAGTTTAATAAGCAAAAGCAAAGGAACATGATAAAGAAAATAGATAACAGGAGTAATAGATAAACAATGCGGAAGCTACACCAACCCCAAATCTGGTATCATAGCGTATAAGAGCCCGATCTACATAAGGAGTACAAAGGATCCAAAAGTAATATGTATACAGCATGTCTCCGAAGCTATAAGAGTACAAAATATATAAAATATAAACTAGAGTCAAGATCCGGTCGCCAAGAGCTCACTCTCAGTCTGGATATCACAAAAATCCAAGCACGAGTCTCCCACGAGCTAGCGGCGATGGCTCACACTAGGATCTGCACTAGAAGATGCAATATGTAGGGTGAGCACCAAATACGAAGCATATGGTACCCAGTAGGTATCATAGTCCGACTGGGCACATATAGGATAAAAGAGTAATAACAGACAGAATAGAAGTAAGCGGTCACGAAAATCAACAAAAAGTACATAGGAACTAGCCCACAGGGAAGACAACAAGAACAACATACAAGGCTAGCAAATAGAATATATACACAATAACCACAAGTGAAAGTAAGAAACGGTGCACATGGGATCCTTGCAGCAATAGCATATACATAACAAGTTCTAGAAATAGACGGTATACTGGTAACCTCAAGTATACGGAAAAGGGGTGAAGAGTAAAGGTAGACATGCTCGGAAAATCAGAAACAACAATCAACTAATCATATCGACTCCAAGTCCAGAAACTAACAGCCTAGCAATATCTAACTCCACACTTATAACAGTAACGGGGAACAATCTTGTAATAAAATAACAAGAGTCTACCTACAGTCCCTCGGCCGCCCATACAACCGAGGAACACAAACAAGTGAAAACAAACCCTCCTACATACCATACTATCGGAGCGTACAATCAACAAATAGAAAACAAGGGTGGTACCTCAAACAATGAATGATATGATGCCATGCTAAAACAAGAGTGATAGTAGTACCGTATGTCACCTGCTTCCGGCAACCTATAAGGCCCAGAAGACAGGATCCATGGAAGGTCGCACCTGTATACCCTACTACGCCATATACCCTCCCTCCGGCACCTGCAACTTGAAGCTTCTAGTCTAGAACGGCAAGGTCCATAGAGGCTCCCGACCAACATACTAGATTCCCCGCAATCTCAAAACAAACCCTTAAGTAAAGCCTCCTAGAGGGTATCCAGGTCTAAAACAGTAAGCCCAATAGCTCTAACACTCGGCCCTGCCTAGTCCAGCAATACCCCGGATGTTGTAGTAAATAAGCCTAGCCCTCGACCCTGTCGAGTTCAGTGTAAGTGGAACTAGTGATAAAGTATCCTTTAAAAATTTCTACCCCAAGAAGATCCATTTAAAATGGTACCAATTCTCTTTTAAATCATTTTCACCAAAATGGGCCCCACGGGCTATGCAAGGTTTAGAAAAATAGTCCCAGTAGGCCCGAAGCCAAAAACCACAGTAAAACATGGGTAAAACCTCTTTATATGCATGGACATGATATGATCAAACACGGATAGCCGCCCCGCAGCTCACAATCAACCTATGGCCTTGCATAGGCTCCGAAGCTACTCAGCAAGCATAACCAGCCTAGAAGGATATCTCTATGTCTGGGACTCGCGGACACTCCCAATAATTTCAAAATCTATGTTCCAGAGTCAAACAAGGCCTCACAGGACCACAAGGGTGATAATATCAACTATTGATAATACTACACACAACGAAGGAAGAAAAGGGACGAATCATGGAAAAGCGGTCAAGGTCTGTGGTACCAACCTAATGACCCAACCCAAGGATGCCAGCTAGTACAATTTTATCCGATATATGCTAAGTCTAGGGAGTTAGACCATAACCTACCTGTCGTCCGATGACAAGCTGCCCGAACAACAACGTCCAAGCCCGAATCGCTTTGAGATATCCGGAATGATAATCAAACTATCATAAACATAAATATAATGTTAAAATGAGTCTAACGATACCCATATTTTATATTTGTAGCCGGGTCAAAATCTAGATCAAAAGCGAGCTCGTGAGGCCCATAACCCAAAACCAAAAATGAAAAGAAGCACAATGACCCCAATGATGCCAAGAAGGCATGCTCCAAAATTGAGCGTAATTGGCCAAGAGGAAGGTGCAAAAATAGCCCGCTCAAGTTGGGGTTTAAAGATAGAATTTAAGAATGGAACTCAGAAATTAGGCAAGGATTACTTACCAAAAAGCCGGAATTGAAGAACAAACGAACAATCCTTCACACCCACGAACATGCACCAGCTACGAGGCATCCACTACCAAAATTTCCAAGCTTGGGTGTGAGCATAAATGGAGGAATTTAGAGGAAAAAACAAAGAACCCAAGTGAGGGAGAAGCTTACCAAGAGACGAGGAACTACGGATAATCGACGAACAAATGCTTCCCCAAGGATTAGAATTGATATGGAGCAATTTGGGAGAGTATGAACTGTTTTAGAGTGAGAAAGTTGAGGGAAAATGGCTGGAAAGATGAAGAAGAAGGCTTAAATAGTTGTTGGTCGCTGGTCAGCGCCATTGGTCGCTGGTCAGCGCTATTGGTCGCTGGTCAGCGCCATTGGTCGCTGGTCTGCACCATTGGTCACTGGTCTGCGCCATTGGCGCTAAACCAGCGCCATCGCGCTCAAGCGGGGCCAGGCGCCTGAAGGGCGCTATCGCGCTGGTCGACTGCAGGCGCTGAGGCGCAATCGCGCTGGCCCTGGCTTTATTGCGTTGAAGGCCTGGCCACAGGATAGCGCGATCGTGCTACCTGGGCATCGTTGGCGCTGAAGGCCTGCAACCTGCAATAAAACCAACTGCACTAAAATTCCCCACGGGGTGTTCCGGGCATAATCGGACACTGATACTCAAAAACCAATAATGCTAACAGAGTGGAAACAACGTTCCGG
The DNA here is from genome assembly GCA_003996215.1 of Jaltomata sinuosa. Classification (NCBI taxonomy): domain Eukaryota; kingdom Viridiplantae; phylum Streptophyta; class Magnoliopsida; order Solanales; family Solanaceae; genus Jaltomata; species Jaltomata sinuosa. The sequence goes on from QJPP01001678.1 coordinate 50,437, forward strand.
ACTCAATGGAATCGATGAAACTTCCATACAAGGTCGTTTCGAAGAAATGTTGACCCAAGTCAACACTAGCTAAAAGGAACTCAAAGACTCAAAAAGAGTCTGGCACACCCGGAACCCAAACCAACCACCATCCCAACCCAAACTCATCATTCCAGAGCTGATGGAATCGTCAGATTTCAAATCCGACACTCCAATCATCGAAAGTCACCCAAAGTTACACTTTCAACTCCAAATGGCCTGAAAGTAGAGAAAATGACACAAAACCCACACCGGAAGTTCTCAGGCCTCAACTAAAGGTCCAACTAGACCAAACTCATCGCTCCGGAGCTAACTGAACTATCATAATTCAATTCCGAGCACGTTATCTAAGAATATTAACTAAAGTCAACAATATTTTAAGTTAAAGCTCAAAAACAGGAAAAAGGGCAAACGAACAGCCAGGGCACCGAACTATCAGTCCCAGCAAGCCATAAATGACTTGGGGCCGCTATAGGAAGGCTCTAACAGTACAATGAATGTGTAAACACGAAGATGACCGAAAAGGTCATCACAACATCCACTACTAAAAAGTCTTTTGTCTTCAAAAGTCAAGAAGAAGGGAGTACCTGAAGGCTCGAACAACTGTCGATACTAAGAACACAACTCACTCTCGGTCTACCAAGTAGCCTCCTCGACCGAATGATGTCTCCACTGAACCTTCACAACCAGAATCTCTCTAGATCACAACCTCCTGATATCTCTGGCCAGAATAGCTAACGGCTCCTCAACAAATGACAAACTCTCGTCTAACTGAACTGAATCCCAATACAACACATGAGACTCATCTGGCACATACCGGCACAACATCGAGACATGGAAAACTGGGTAAACAGCTGAAAACATCAGAGGCAAAGCCAACATGTAGGTAACACTACCAACCCTCTGCAGGATCTTAAATAGCCCAATAAACCTGGGGCTAAGCTTGCCCCGTCGACCAAATCTCATCACGCCCTTCACGGGCAATACTCGAAGGAAAACTAGGTCACCGACACTGAACTCCAAGGCACAAAGTCTACGATCAGCGTAGCTATTCTGCCTGCTCTGGGCTACTCTAAGTCTGTCCTGAATCAAATGGACCCAGTACAAGGAATTTCTAAGCAAATTTGTACTTTGCGGTCTGGACTCTAACCCATTGAACCAACCAATCAGCGATCTACAATGCCTACCGTATAGGGCCTCGAATAGTGCTATGCCAATGCTCGAATGGCAACTATTATTATACGCAAACTCAGCCAATGGCACAAACTGATCCCATGAACCTCCAAATTCAAGTACACAAGCCTGTAGTATGTCCTCTAGGAACTTAATAGTCCTCTCGAATTGGCCATCTGTCTGAGGGTGGAAAGCGGTACTAAGCTGAACCCCTGTACCCAAATCTCTCTATATAGCTCTCCAAAACTGAGATGTGAGCTGAGTGCCGCAGTCTGAAATGATAGAAGTTGGGACCCCGTGCAATCGAACAACCTCGTGGATGTAGGTCTGAGCTAACCTCTCAGCATCATAAGAAGTCTGAACCAGCAAGAAGTGTGTTGACTTAGTCAGCCTACCAAAGATCACCCAAATAGAATCAAACCCACGAGAAGTACGAGGTAAACCAACAACAAAGTCCATACTAATACATTCCCATTTCCACTCAGGAATGAGAAGTCGATGTAACAAGCCATCCGGTCTTATGTGCTCGAACTTAAATTGCTGACAGTTCAAGCACCGAGATACAAACTCTGCCACATCTCGCTTCATACCACTCCACCAATAAAGCTACCTCAAATCTCTATACATCTTCGTGGTACCCGGATGAATGGAATATCTGGATAAATAGGCATCGCGAAGTATCAACTGAATTAAGTCACCAACCCTTGGAACACAAAGTCGGCCATCAAACCTCAGAATACCATCAGAACCCAAATTAGCCCTGCTGGCCTCACCTCGAACTACCTGATCACGAAGGTCATACAAACTCTGATCCTCAAACTGTTGGCTCAGAATCTAATCAACTAGAGTAGAGCGAGCCTCAACACTAGCAAGAACTCTACTGGGATCCGATAAGTTAAGCCTAACCAATCAGTTATCCAAGGACTGGATGTCCAAGGCCAATGGGCGCTCAGAAACTAAAAGTGAAGCTAGGCTGCGATACTCACCGCCTTCTAACTCAAGGCATCCACTACCATGTTTGCCTTGCCCGGATGGTATAGAATAGTGAAATCATAGTCCTTTAGTAGCTCAATCCATCTCCTCTTCCTCGAGTTCAGCTCTCGCTGACTCGTAATGTACTGAAGACTATGGTGATCGGTGAATATCTTATAATGAACTCCATATAAGTAGTGCCTCCAGATCTTGAGCGCGAAGACTATCGCCGCTAACTCTAAGTCATGAGTTGGGTAGTTGAGCTCGTGAACCATTAACAATCTCGACGCATATGCTATCACCCGACCATACTGCATCAACACACAACCAAGACCGACCCCTGAAGCATCACAATACACAGATAAACTCTGACCCTCAACCGATAAATTCAGAACTAGAGTTGAAGTCAATAAGGCCTTAAGCCTCTGAAAGTTATCCTCGCACTGATCCGACCACTGGAATGGGACATCCTTCCTAGTCAGCATAGCCAAGGGTGCTACTATGGATGAAAATCCCTCAACGAACCATCTGTAGTACCCAGACAAACCAACAAAGCTATGAACCTCACTAGGAGTGGTAGGTATAGGCCAAAAATGGACCACAGAAATCTTACCCGGATCAACCCTAATCCCATCCTTAGACACCACATGCCCTAGGAATGCAACTGAATTGAGCCAAAACTCACACTTTGAGAACTTGGCATAAAGTCGATGACCTTTTAAAGTCTGAAGTACAGTCCTCAAATGTTGCTCATGCTCGTCCCTACACCTCGAGTATATCAGAATGTCGTTAATAAAGACTATCATGAACCTATCCAGGTACGGGCTAAGCACCCAATGCATCAAATCCATAAAGGTTACGGGGGGCTTAGTCAACCCAAAAGACATCACCAGAAACTCATAGTGGCCATAAGGTGTCCTGAATGCTGTCTTAAGGATGTCCTCCACCCTAATCCTCAACTGATGGTAGCCGGACCTCAAATCAATCTTCGAAAACATGGCTAAACCCTGGAGATGATCAAACAAGTCATCAATCCTCGACATTGGATACCTATTCTTCACTATCACCTTATTCAACTACTGATAATCAATACACATCCGCATCGACCCATCCTTCTTCTTCACAAAGAGGACAAGAGCACCCCAAGGAGACACGCTCGGTCTAATGAACCCCTTAGCTAACAAATCTTGGAGCTGCTCCTTAGGCTCTCTCAACTCAACAGGAGCCATACAGTAGGGAGGAATATAAATGGGCATGGTGCCCGGCTCTAACTCACTGGAAAAATCAATATCTCTATCAAGTGGAAGGCCTAGCAGGTCGGTAGGAAACACATCTAGGAAGTCTCTAACCATATGAACAGACTCAGGAGACGTAAGGTCAGCACTAGCATCTCGGACATATGCTAGATAAGCTAAACACCCATGGGAAATCAACTTCCTAGCTTGAAAATAAGAGATGATCCCAGACGATGCATGGCTAGCAGAGCCCTGTTATACAACTGGGGACACACCGGGCACGGCTATGGTAACAGTCTTGGCATAATAGTCCAAAACTGCTCGGTGAGGGGATAACTAGTTCATGCCCAGTATCACATCAAAGTCTAAAATATCAAGTATCATCAAATCAGCCAAAGTCTCCAAGTCACCAACAGATATCACACAGGATCTCACAATCTGATCCACTACTAAAGAATCTCCTACTGGGGTCAAAACAGAAACAACAATAGATAATGGCTCACTAGCCAACCCCAAACAAGGCAGAGCGTAGGTAGATATATATGAACAAGTGGATCCAGGATCAAACAAAGCATAAGCTAGATGACAACATATAGAAATTGTACCTGTGATCACGGCATCTGAGGCCTCTGCCTCTGGTCTCCCAGGGACCACATGGAACTGATGACGACCTCCACCTGCCTGACCGCCATCCCTACCACCTGCTCTTCCACACGGAGCACCTCTTCTACCCTGACCATCACCTCCTTGAGCCAGTGGCTGAACGAAGTGAATAGGCTGAGTTGTACCCCACTGGGGGTAATCTCTAGCAAAATGGCCACCAACCCCTCACTCATAACAATTTGTACCCCGTTGGGGGCAATCTCTGGCAAAATGACCGTTGACTCCACACTCATAGCATGGCCCTAATGACCCACCGTGTCGAGATGAACTTGCTAAACCTGTATGTCCACCTCAGCCTAAGGCCCTGAAAGTAGTACTCCTCACAGACTGGCCACTGTGACCATGCTGACTGTTCTAACCCTGCTCAAACTGAGAACTCAAAGCCTGAAGTGAAGCCTGAACCGGTCGACTGGTCGGACCCTGATGCTGCTGTGGTTGATAACCTCGGCCCCACTGCTTGCACCTCTACCACCATGCCAGGAACCACTATAGCCACCTTGATGTCGAGGCTTCTTATCTCTGGCCCCGGTGTCATGGCAACGTGAATCCTCAACTGTACGGGAATAGTTTGCAATGGCCTGGAATGATCGACCGCTAGCAACCAGTATATTTGTAGGCTCTCTGAACTCTCTCTGTAGCCCCCCAAACAAACCTACGGACCTTGTCCGCCTCATTAGGAATAATCATGGCTCCAAATGGAGCAAGCTGATGGAAATGGGTCTCATACTCTGAGACGGACATAGAATCCTGAGAATGCCTAGTGAACTCCTCCCTCCGATGCTCTTTGTCGCTCTGTGGCAAGAACTTGGCCATAAATGCCTCATAAAACTTGGACCAGGTCAAGAGAGGTGATATAGAAGGCCTGCAAGCAACATGTGCCCTCCACCATAACTTTGTTGGACCCTCCAGCTGATATGAAGTGTAGCCAACCCCGTGAGTATCTATTAGTCCCAAATGATGCAACATCCCCTCATAGGTAGTAATGAAGTCATGTGGGTCCTGACTTGGTGTACCAGCAAACCTCGGCGATGCCAATCTCAAAAATCTGCTTAAAGCCTTCTGCTCCCCATCTTTTATAGCTGGGCGAGGAGCAAGAGGCTGTGCAACCGATGGAACTAGAATAACCTTGGAACGGGGAGCCATAGTAGTAGTCTTCGCTTCTTAACTCGGAACTCCCAGGGCTTCCCCCTGGGCAGATATCTGGGTTGTCTCAGAAGGACGCTCCCCAATCATACCCAAAAGCTGAACAAGTAAACCCCGAATATCTGAAGACTGAGCTGGGGCTGAAGCTAGCACAGAAACTGATACTGGAGCTGGTACTGGAGATGGTGGTACCTGGGATGCCCCCGGGTCTATATGCTACTGCTCTAGAGTGACCTCTGGCTCATATTCATACTCGGGCTCCACCTCAACCCTAGCATCCCTAGTTGGTTTCGCTGCTCTGGGGCATCCACGACCCCTACCTCTACCCTTGTGAATGACCCAACTCCTAGATAGAGTCAGAGGCATAGGGGTAGGAGGCTCTCCTCTGTCAGAAGCTGAAGATTTCGTATGAACCATTTGCGGAAGAGTGAACCAGAATAAGTGATATTTTCATAAACTTTCAAGGTTACTACGCATGAGATAGAAATAAGAAAAGTCTAATTCTTCATGAGATGTCGCCATAGCCTCTCAAAGTTTGACTATGGACATCTCTGCCCCAACCCACAGGACTCTACTAGACATTGGCTCCTATACTGATGACACTGGTGAACCTAGAGCTCTTATACCAAGCTGTCACGACCTGATTTCTCAGTCATAATGGCACCTACAACCCCTCAGTAGGCGAACCAAACCCCGTGGCCCAAAATAGTTAGTAATGGGCTACCTTCTAATAGTATAAAAGAAAGAATAGTTTAATAAGCGAAAGCAAAGGAACGTGATAAAGAAAATAGATAACGGGAGTAATAGATATACAATGCGAAAGCTACACCAACCCAAAACCTGGTATCATAGCATATAAGAGCCCGATCTACATAAGGAGTACAAAGGATCCAAAAGTAATATGTATACAGCATGTCTCTGAAGCTATAAGAGTACAAAATATACAAAAGATAAACTAGAGTCAACCTTTGGTCGCCAAGAGCTCACCCTCAGTCTGGATATCACAAAACTCCAAGCAAGCGTCTCCCACAATCTAGAGGCGATGGCTCACACTAGGATCTATACCATAAGATGCAGTGTGTAGGGTGAGCACCAAATGCGAAGCATAAGGTACCCAGTAGGTATCATAGGCCGACTGGGAATATATAAGATAAAAAAGTAATAACAGACAGAATAGAAGCAAGTGGTCAT
>QJPP01001680.1:0-169410 GCA_003996215.1 Jaltomata sinuosa
CCCCCCCCCCCCTCCCTCAACCTACCCCCTAAAAAATATTTTCTACTCTGTAATCAAAAATAAAATAATTTTTTAAAAAAAATGTGTTCTCACTCATCAATCAAATAGTAGAAAATATTTTCCAAAAAAGAAGCGGGTTGAAGTTGAGATACAATTGCGCTCAACTCAAGATTATTTTAAATGGGTTGAACTCAAATGGGTTGAAAGTTGACCCAATATCAAATTATCATGAACCCAACTCATAAGATTCTGGACGGGTTGGACGGGTTATGTGTTATTGGGTTCATTTTGACACCCTTAGCTATAAGGACCAACTCACCTTCAACAAACAACCCTCTGACCTCTGTTGCCCGTCACCTTTTTATTTTTATTTTTATATATATATATATATATATATATATATATATATTACTAGATATCAAAGCCCGTGCTCATCACGGGCCCAATACATGTTACGCTTTTTGTGTTAATTTATGTGATACAGATAAAATTTAGATAGTCAATCAAATTTTTTATATGGTTTTTAGATATTTCAAGTTGTTAACTATTATCATTTATAATATTTTTTACGTAATTTTTAAATAATATATATTACTCCCTCTGCGTCAATTTATATGGCATCGATACAATTTTGAGAGTCAACTAAATTTTCTATACATCTTTTAAATATCTTAAGTTCTTAATTATTTGCGATTTATAGTACTTTTTTTTCTGTCCCAATTTATGTTTTTGAAATATTTTAAGTTGCTATTAATGTGATTTATAGTACCTTTTATGCAATTTTCAAATATATAACAGATAAAAAAGAAAACTAAGATAAACAAATTAAAATGGAGAAAGTATAAGGAAATATCCAAGCATGCAAAAAAATTTCATGTCTTTTAAATATTTTAAGTTGTTAATTATCGTGATTTATACTATTTTTTGTAATTTTTAAATATATAACAGATTTTAAAAAATAAGATAAATAAATTAAAACGGAGAAATTATAAAAGGAAATATTTAAGCAGGCAACACAAGCAGGTACGTCGACCAACTGCCTGCTTATCCTCCTTTATAAGTAATGTAATTTTAAGTTTTTAATTATTGTGATTTATAGTTCTTTTTTCTTCTGTCTCAGTTTATGTGGCACTGATAAAATTTCGAGAGTCGACTAAATTTTTTATGTCTTTTAAATATTTTAAGTTGTTATATGTGATTTGTGCTAAAACAAATTAAAATGGAGAAAATATAAAAGAAAATATGCAAGCAGGCAGTACAAGCAGGTATGTTGACCTCGTGCCTGCTTGTTGCCATTAAAAAAATATTTTAACTTGTTAATTATTGTGATTTATAAAAAAAATTCTTCTGTCACAATTTATGTGGCACTGATAAAATTTTGAGAGTCGACTAAATTTTTTATGTCTTTTAAATATTATAAGTTGTTATATTGTGATTTGTAGTACTTTTGACGTAATATTCAAATATATAATAGATTTTAAAAAGAAAAGTAAGATAAACAAATTAAAACGGAGAAAATATGCAAGCAGGCATGTCGACCTCGTGCCTCCTTGTTGCTCTTTATAATTTAGATAGTCAATCAAATTTTTTACATAGTTTTTACGTACTTTAAGTTGTTAACTATTGAGATTTATAATACTTTTTATGTAATTTTCAAATAATATATGTTACTCACTTTGTACCACTTTATGTGTCATTGATACAGTTTCGAAAGTCAACTAAATTTTTTTATACACCCTTTAAATATTTTAAATTGTTAATTATTATAATTTATAGTACTTTTTCTTTTGTCCCAATTAATGTGACAGTAATAAAATTACGAAAGTCAATCAATTTTTTATATCTTTTAAATATTTTAATTTATTAATTATTGTGAATTATACTATTTTTTTTCGTAATTTTTAAATATATAATAGATTAAAAAAAGAGTAAGATAAACAAATTAAAACGGAGAAAATATCCAAGCAGGTAACATAAGCAGGCAGCACAAGCAGACATATCGACCTGCTTATTGCCCTTTATAAGTAGGGTAATGTCGGAGTTCAAACTTCAGGAACTTTTTGAACTTCACCACATTGTGCTGTAGTTTCACTTGTCAAAGTTTCAAACTTCAACCCCATATGCTGAACTGCTTGAGTTATTCCATATTTTAGCTAGAAATATTTGTCTCCAAATATTATTTTTGTCTTTAAAAGTGGCTAATTTCTAGTAGGCATAATACATAAATATGTCCTTTAACTTGGCCTTATCTGATATTTATGTCCTCCAATTTTGAGTGTGCACAAGTAAACACTTTAACTTGTATAAAGTTGAACAAGTAGATACATGCGTCCTACGTGGCGTCTTACATGCATGTTAATTCATGTTCTACGTGGCATCCTACATGTATTATGCTACGTAGGATTCACGTATTTACTTGTTCAACTTTATACAAGTTTGAGTTCCTACTTGTGCATATTCAAAGTTGAAAGGCATAAATACCAGATGAGGCCAAGTTAAATGACATGTTTATGTATTATGCCTAATTAAAATGGTGGCTAAACTTTAATTTCCGGCTAATATTAAAGTAATGAGTGAAGTGATTCAAGACATTATAAACTCCTTTGAAAATTATTACACGACTACTAAGGTATAATTTGGAAGCTGGAGATTATTGTGGGCTCATACAATATGATTCTTAGCTTAATTAATATGATTAGAAGCAATGGCGAATTTCATGGAACATTTGAGTCTCTTTTGGGTAGGTATATATGGAGTATGTTGAGACAAATAGTGAATGTTCCATTTTTTTCAATGCTAAAACGAATTTAATATGCAGCGTGCAGATTCACGGGAACTCAATAACTTTTGTTCAAACACACACAATCTCTCTCTCTCTCTCTCTCTCTCTCTATATATATATATATATATATATATAATATATATATATATCTATATATATATATATAATATTCACTACAATAATAACATATCTAGTAGATTCCACAAGTGAAGGAGCGTGAGATGTACAAAAATCTTACCCTATACCGTTTTGAAAGTAGTAAAGTTATTTCTGATAGACTATCGGCATAAGAAAAGAGAAGTTTATTAACTTGAAGTTATTATAGAAACTCATAAACTTCAAATTTTAAATCCGCATCACGCTAGCTATAAGGAACCAACAAGATACCAAATGGTCTTTTAACTCTTATCAAAGAATTAGTTGAGAAGTATATATGGTGATGTCTCTTTTTGTCTGTACTAATGTTGCCAATATTGATTAGAAATCAGGACAAAAATAGTGTGCCCAAGTGTTAGGGTACTACGTAGTACGTACATTGGCAACTAAATAAGTTGTCTGATACTGTTCCTTCACTACTTCGTGAGTTTTTTTAACTTCCATTAATATTTGTATTGATAATGAATTGACATTTAAATGGGAATAATAAATTACACTCGCATGCTACACTTTGCAGTGAGTTACAAATCTGAATATTCACATGCTACACTTTGCAGTGAGTTACTATGAAAGAAAAATATCTGCTTTTCAAAATATGATGAGTTACTATGGAAGGATTTAAATTATACTGAACATTCACATGCTACACTTTGCAGCAACTACTACTTATATATGTTTCTTCACTTCACATGCCCCTTTGTCGAAAGGGGAAAAAGAAATGAAATCTAGGGATGGTGAGAGCAAAAGGGTGTGTGTTAAAGTCTAAAACGACACCGTCTGCATGGTCGGAGGTAGGTCGAATGAGTTATGCCTGCAGATATTAGCTTCCGTTGTTGCGAGCAAAAAAAAGAACTATATGAATAATCTATATTCATTTGTTTATATAACCCACTTTTCATTTCATTGGTAGAAATTCGATCTAAAAATAATTATATTCAAATCTTTCATTTCAATCTTATACAATTTGTTTCTTAGGGCAAATTCTTAATTATTTAAAATTAGAGGTTCTTTATTTCTCACATCCTTGCACGAACATAAACATTTCTAACCATAATAAAAGGTTCATGACAAGTACCATACATTAATAAGTGAAACAACTACTAAGCTTCTAATCTAATTTGTTTTTGTCGTCTTTGTGAATTTTTCTTGTACAATTATACAATATTAAATTTAATAGGTGGAAGTTATGGAGATTTGAATGTGAGTATACAATTATCACTAAGAAATACGATATAATGAATAAGTTTCTTTTATCCTTATTTGTTCGTTTGGTAGACAATTTCTGACAATCTGTCTTTAATTTTAATTGTTATTTACTCCCAATAGAGCTACTAAGCTAGCGTTTTCATAGATTTTGGATTAAATTTTGAAAAATTATTTTTAAATATTTATTTGGCCATGAAATTTGTTTCGATTTTAAAAATTCGATCTTTAAATATTTTTAAGTTCTCCAAAACGAGCTCTAACCAATTTTTGGGACTTTAATTCATAAAACTTTAAAGTTTTTTCTAGTAAAATTCATGTCCAAACGTAATTTCAATTCTAAAAATCACAATTTAAAAAACTTAATTTTTTAGTCTCAAGTTTCAGCTTAAAAATCTATGTGAAGTTTGTTTGGATATGCTTGTTTTAAGATGCTTTTAAGCATAAATAGTTGAGTTGGAAATCCTACCTTTTCAATTTTTTTGGGCTTAAAATAGTATTCAAAAATATTTTTTTTACCTTACCCAAACACTATAAAAAAACTTAAAAACTATTTTAATTTAAAATTACTTAAAATAAGTCAATTAAAACGGGTTCTAAGTTAATTTTTTTTTTCATAATTAAACATGTAAATAAAAGTCAATTTCTTCGAATTTTCCTACTTTTTCGTTTTCTATATTTTTGCTAAGTTAATTAGACAAGGAAACAGATGTCTCACGATCCCCTTGTTAGGGAAGTGAAAGGCGAGAATAAAGGGTTTTTGTTCCACAAAGTCCTAAAACACTAGTGAACGAATCATAACCAAGTACTAATCTAATCCCCTTTTACAAATTAACAAACAAATTAGCCCCCATAATTCCAAATTTCAACTTTTCCCCCAAAACCCTCTTACCCAATAGGCCCCCTTTTTCCAGTTTTAGGGTTTCTAAGTTTCTTGTTTTTTGCTGTAAAAGTGTCAAAGGAAGGATTCTTTTTGGGTTTTTGTCACTACATTGTATCTGGGTATGGAGGATTTGGACAAAAGCAAGCTTTTTGTTGGTGGGATTCCAAGGGATACAAGTGAGGAGATGCTTAAGGAGCATTTTTCTAAGTATGGAACTGTGGTTAGCTCTGTTATTGCTAAGGATCGTGAAACTGGTAGACCTAGAGGGTTTGCTTTTGTTACCTTCTCTGACCCATCTGCAGTTGATTTAGCCTTACAACATACCCATAAAATTCTTGGAAGAATGGTAATGTCTTCAAACCCCTCTTTCTTGATTTTTGTGTTGAATTCTTGTTTCTTTTGAGGACCCATTTTCTCAGTCTGTTCAATTGGGTTTTTCTGGGGGAAAAAGGGTCAATCTTTAACCTCTTAGAGTAAAAAAAATATTTTTTTGTGCTTATTTATGTTATGGATATACCTTAAAGGGCAGCCTGGTGCACTAAAGCTCTCCCTATGCGCGGGTCTGGAGAAGGGTTGCATTTCTGCTAGGAGCTGTTTTCACGGCTTGAACACGTGGCCTGTTGGTCACATGGCAACAACTTTACCATTTATGGATATACCCTGATGAGACGAAAACATAACGAGATAGTTGTTGCTGTCTTTTGGCAGTTTCTTTTGATGATAGACACATTTATATATGTATTTTATGTGTATTCTGTTATGGAAAAGGTGAAGTCTTTTCTGTTTATTTGATTTATGGTATATCCTGTGTCATTTTTTTATAGGTAGAGGTGAAGAAAGCAATACCCAGGAGTGAGCAGCACCAAAATCAGCAACAGACTACTAGAGGTTTGAATAGAAATATTAGAACTTATGGTAGAAGCAATGATCAATTTAGGACCAAGAAGATTTTTGTAGGGGGTTTATCAGCTAACCTAAATCAGGAAGATTTCAAGAGTTACTTTGAAAGGTTTGGTAGGATTACAGATGTTGTTGTGATGCATGACAATGTTACCCATAGGCCAAGGGGATTTGGTTTTATTACCTTTGATTCGGAGGACACAGTTGAGGAGGTTATGCAGGAGACTTTCCATGAACTAAGTGGCAAGGTTGTTGAGGTCAAGAAGGCTATACCAAAAGATGGAAATAACAATAGTGGTAATGGTTATCATTCCAGAATAGGTAATGGAAATGGTTCTAACTATAGCAACACTTATCAACAGGGAATGTATCCGTCTTACAGTCCTAGATATGTATATTATCCCGGGCCTGTCTCAGGTTATGGAAGTGTGGCAGAATATCCTTACGGAGTTGGAACTTTCGGAGGTAGTTATCCTGTTGGAGCATACCCTGGAATTGGTTATGGTATCACTTCTTTGATGCCTAGGGGTCCTTGGAATAACCCCACAATGGTTGGTCTGAGGGGAAGTCCAATGCCTTATGGCAATACAGGAGCTGTTTATCCAGCCTACATGAATGGTGATATCGGAGTAATGAGCATGGCTACTAATGGATATGGAGGAATTTTGGGTGCTGGGATAAATGAGAAACCTGGTCAAGTTAGTGTTAGAGATGCTCAAGGGGTGTCTGATTAGGTGCCTATACAAATTAGATGGGAATTGTAGATATCAATTCTTTTATTCTGCTGGAAGCTTCAGTGCTGCTGCTACCAAACAGAGTGAAGAGGTAATGCGGAGCGAATTAACCCTTATTATGCTGGTCATTTCTAACCGACTGCTTTGTGACTGAATGTTGATATGATGACAAGTTAGAAATACTCTCACTGATCAATGGAGGCTGTCTTCTGTGTTTATTTATGACTGTTGCGTGTGATGTGCTTTTTTCTTTTCTAAACTCATTTGCCCTGATTCAGACAGCTGTAATATAATCTTTCAAAGTTAATATTTCCCGTGTGTTGCCTCTGTTATCATTCTAACTGCGTTTGCTTTAATTTTATGGGTTTCGTTGTTTGATCATAGTTGTGAAAGTCTTGTTGTTTGTACATTTATATCTTGGTGCAATTTATCCAATACTTCTTCCCTTGTTTACAACAACAACAACAACATACCCAGTGTAATCCCACCTGGGGAGGATAGGATAGGATGTACACCTTACTCTTACCTTTGTAAGGTAGAGATGCTGTTCCTTTCTTGCCTTGCTGACCATTGCAGAAATTATGATGGCCCTTCCTTGCGTCTGATTATTATGCCTCTCTTTTTTTCTCCTCCTTTTTGCCACCTTCTATTTGTGTCCCCTCTGTTCATGCCTCTTTTTGGGGGTTTTAATTTAGTTGTGTCAAAATTTGTTACAGGCATGGATAGTTAGTTAAGCTTAGGAAAAATTATAATACAAGTGTGTCGGACATTTTGAAGCTCAGCACTGAGCTTCCATCTACTGTTGTCATGTTGTTCTTTAGTATGACCCAACTTAGCTGATTGTCTTGTAGTTCCTTTTTTTGCCTTTCTTCTGTGAAATGGGTATTTCATGAACATGAACCTATTATGCAGCTGCTTAGAAATTATGCAGTCTAAAATACCCCAACTTGGTTGGGACTGAGGCGTGGTAGTAGTTGTATTGTAAAGCCATTTGAATGCCTCAATTCTTTTACTATTTGGGCTGTTATTTGGCTAATAACTTATCTGCTTGTAGTTATATTTTTTCCAAGTTGACAAATATTATAATCCTTCACATAAGATGATCTCTCAAAGTTATGATCCCAGTACAGGTGGAGTCAAAACTGTATTGAAACTTCTCTATCCAAAGAGAGAAAAATTCTTGTGCTTCTTAGTTCTTAGATGTAAAATATAATCTCGTTCATGAGTAGGAAGAAGTGAGTCAAAGATGAGAAATTTAATACTAGATGGTAGCCCCTTTGGCTTGTAACGATGTCTTGCCTGCAAGAACTTTGAGCTGAAGGCCTAAGGCACAGATGCCATCCTGCAGGGCTCGTCTGAACTAAGCACGGGTTAGATTCCAAACTTCGTCACTGCCATGTTTGAGTCACAATGCTAAGAAAGGAGACTGAACGTGGAGCAAGATTGGCTTTTTCCTTCTTTCTCCGTGGTTATACGCGACTGCAAACAATAAGCCTTGAACTTCTCTTTCTTTGGTAAATGAAGTTATTTTCCCCACACTTTGGTGAAAAGATTAAATCTTGAACGCTCATAAAACATATTGCTGTCATTGTATCCTAAGATCGTTGTCTTTCCTAATTGGAAATCTTATTTTACATCTCTTGCTCTATTCCAAGCGAACCATATAAAAGCAAAATATCCAAGCAAATCATAGAAAGGCAAAATAGTCCTCTGAATAAGACTATAATTAATTAATTTGTTACTGACCATATAATGTCGATTGGAAAGAAAAGGTACATGTGTGGCTCTTATTGAAACAAAAAAGAAAATAACTTGGTAAGTTGCTGTCAAACTAAAATAAGTAGAACTACTTTGCTAATGAAAACGAAATTAAGAATAAGACGTTTACACATGAGAGTATTTTTTTTTTTGTTGTGACCCAAAAGAAAGAGTTCTTTTAATATTTTTCGTATAAAATTAATTAAAAGAGAGGTGGAGGGCTTAGACAAGAAAAGACCTTTCTAAACAACAACGAAAACACACACTTTTGGACCTGTTCGTTCATAAAAATGATTCACTTTTTTTTGTCAAAATAATTTTTCATTTTATATGGGAATTAATATTTGGTCATGTAAATTTAAATCCAGCTTGAAGTTGTATTTAAAATTTAAATTATTTTTCAGCTCACGTTTTACACTTTTGAAATTGTATTTAAGTATATTCAAGTATAAACATTATTTCAAATATTCTTTGCAAAAAGTATAACTAAATTTGAATGAAGCAAAATTACCATTTTCTCTTATAAATAATGCCCATGTATTGAAAGTTTTCGCCATTACTAAATAAAAACATACTCAAAACCAATCTTATAATTACATAAGTATATTTAACCCCAGTTATTAAAGAAGATAAATTTAACTAGTTTTTCAAAACTTAATGTCAGCTAAAGAAAACAAGATAAGTATTAAGTATAACTTGTCAACATCTTATTAAAATCATTTAGTTGTATTCTTTCCAAAAAAAAATTCATTTTATTCTTATAGGTTTTCTCTCCAACCACTTAAATTTTTTCTGGCAAACACAGCTTTGGCCTCTTCCAAGGTTGACAATGCAGCTCTTTTTTATTTTAAATTAAACCAAAAATCCAAAAGAACGGAAATCGAAATCTTATCAAACGACACCCACGAAATGGATGTGGTGGGTACAACAATGAACCTTCTAACTCAAGCTCCCGCCGGAGCTTTATCGGCGACTCATCGTTGTTCCCTCAAATTCACCCATCCAATTCCTCCCCTTTTCTCTCATCGCCGGCCCAGTAACCTTTCTACTAATAATAACCCAATTCACGGTACCAAAAATGGTCCTAAATCCCTCACTATTGCTAATGCTGAATCATCTTCTTCTTCTCCCGGCGCCGGTGCTCCTCGTCAAACCTCTACTGCTACTAGTACTAGTAGTACTGATGGATTTTCTAGTTCGGATAATGGGTCGTCTTCGTTTAGCTCAGATGATTCGATTACCTTCGTGGGTCAAGATAGTGTTCCGCTCGAAGGTGTTATACAGTTTGAGAAACCTGATTCTTCTTCCTTTAGTGATAATATTAACAAATGGGGGTGAGTCTTTTTTGTGCATTTTTTCTGATTTTGAACTGTGTTGTTAGTTTAAATACAATGTTTCTTTTGATTTTTACTTCGATTTTATTGTATTGTATGTCAAATTCATAGTTATGTAAGACAAAAGGTCCCATTTTGGCACCAAGTGTCTGGCCTTAGTGGTCAATGAAGTGGGTTGAGCACCACGAGGTCTCAGATTTCTTCTCATCTATATTCTAGCCTGGGTGGAATCTGCTGGTACCTATTGCTGGTGGGAGGTGACATGTATTCTGTGGAATTAGTTGAGCTGCCCCCAAGCTGGCCCGAACACCATAGTTATAAAAAAAGAGTTCCATTTTATTTTCATTTTGTCTTTACTTATTATTTAATAATCCTATTTTATCCTTTACCCTATTTTTTTATAGTAGCTCTACCTCGTACGCTACTTTTCTTGTAGGTTTATTCTTCAAATTGTTGATGTGGGACATTATGTAACGATGGAAAACGATACAATCTATCCAAATATTGTGTTCATTAAAACAATAAAGTACAATACGATACGATACATTATGTCACAATAGGTAACAACCATCCAAACAGAGTTGGAATGGAATGGGCCTAAAATGGTGCGGGTAGATATTGAGGATGAGGGTTAATTGTGTTGCTGTCCATCAGTCTATTTATGTTTTTGTATTGTTCATTGGGGTTTCTTGCAGTTGGGTGGCGTTGTTAGCTGGTGGAGATGTTGTGGCTCTGTTGTTGTTCTCTGCAATTGGAAGGTTCAGTCATGGTTTCTCTGTTTTTGATCCCGACACACTGCGAACTGCTGATCCTTTCGTTGCTGGTAGGGGAATTGTTATGTTATTCTTCTGTTTTGAAGTTTTTATGTAATCTTGAACATAAAGGTTGAATTTTTAATGATGATTGTGGGTTTGTTAGGTTGGTTTTTGAGTGCATATTTCCTTGGAGGATTTGGGGAGGACGGTAGAGGAAAGAATGGCCTGTTTAAGGCTTTCATTGCTGCTACTAAATCATGGTCATTAGGCATTCCGGTAAGTCCTCTTTACATTCTAGTTGATTGGATACTGTAATTTATGGATATTCTTGTGTACTTGTCTCATTATCTGGTGGATACCAAAGAAATCCATCATATGGGTGACTGAAGTTCTGACTATCCGGGCTTCCTGTTTACAAGTCTAGATAGTCAACTTCTCTAACATGAAAGTTTAAAAGCTCGGTAGAATGCTTGTATTCACCATTTTAACTAGGACAAGTTGTAAGCTGTGGTTTATTAGTTAACTTTGGGACTTGCTTGGGTTAATGCTCGAAGGGCATATGGAGTAGAATTTCTAGAACTTAGGCTTTTCTATCATTTCAGAAAGATAGAAACACGTTCATTCAGGCAAAAATGAATTATCTTAGGAGTTATATTTTAGTATTGACACTCCTAATAAGATGCAACGTCTGCCAAACAATATTCGCAGAGATCTGAACATAGTGCAAAACGCATGGTCCTTGTTAGGGTGAAAAACTTGAAATTGAGAAGTGAAAAATCTCTTTCAGGGTGACCCTACTCTTAAAGTTGTCTGCAGTGAGCTGATATGGTTCTTCCAAATTGGGCTATAAACGGTGAGTAAGGTGTAATTAGAATGAAGTTATAATCCTTACATGAAATATTTTGACTTTTGAGCCCTTAACAGGAGAACAAATAAGCTAGTAATCAAGAAACATTTCAGAGTGCAATGAGGGTTTAAATAGAACTATTTCTGAGTAACTTGGTTTGAATTTGACTGCGTGTTACCAGGAATAAGCTTGAATATGTTGAACTGCATCAGTTAACCAGTTTCGGTGTGGTTAGAATTAATTACTCCCTTTGTTCCATTTTATGCGATACCCTTTCATTTTTAGTTTGTTCCAATAAGAATGACACCTTTCTACATTTGGAAATAGTTTAATCTTTAAACTTCTCATTTCATCCTTTAAGACTAAATTTTATAGGCAAACAAATATTATGGGTTGTTTGAGACTTACATGTTCTAAAAATCTCTGTTGCTTTCTTAAACTTTGTGTTCAGTCAACAAATGGAAAGGAGGGAGTATAAGTTATGTCTTAACGAAATTTTAACCGTGCTTGGAATGGTTAGGTATAATCTCCACTTTGACGACGTCCCAAATGTGGTGTGGTATAAGTATCTTTATTTTCTTGTGCTAGCTCTCATCTTTCTCTCTCTCTCTCCATACTTTGCATATACAAAATACTCTTTTTTTAATGTGACACAACGTGGATGGGTATAAGTAGTACTCTCTCCGTCCCTATTTATGTGACACCATTTGACTTGACACAAAGTTTAAGAAAGAAAGACTTTTGAAAACTGTGGTCTAAAAAAAATCTTAGATATTTATGTTGCTATAAAAAGGGTTTTAGAGTTAAGTTGTTTCTAAGAAATGTGACATTCTTTTTGGGACAGACTAAAAAGGAAAGTGTGCCACATAAATTGGGACAAAGGGAATACCACGTAAGATTCAATTGTATCTTCTTTTAGTAAAACTAGAAAAATATCAAAGTAACAATTTGTAACTTAAGCGTCGGAAATGTCACATTTTTGACGCTGAACTATTTAAATGAGGTACATTTTGTATAGGAGTGAGAATTGTATAAATGGAGTATCACTATTTGAAGAGTGATGTCAAATATTTTGGGATGTCTGAAAAGTGGTTGTGTGTTGTATAAATCGGAACGGGGAAAGTACAATATGTAGAAGCGCTATAGCCCCTTAATCAAGAGCTTAGAACTACCTTTTTTGATAAGTTTTTTATTTTTATTTTTGAAAAGAGCGAGCTTAGAACTACCTTTTTCAATTAGAAGCTAACTATGGACTATGGAGACAAAGCATCTGCTACATTACAACATATCAAATTTAAAGATCAGGAATTAGAGCTAAGGTATCAACGAAATAAATAAATGACCAATTTCCAATTGTAACTAAAGTTAAACGTTCAAATAGAAATCTTACTAGTTCAAAAGGCTGTGAAAGAAACATTTGGTAATCCTACTTACGAATTTGTATCATATTTGATAAGGTGATGGTGAAAAAAATTACATTTAGCTGCAACCCGTAGTTAGTTATCCTTATTATTGGGCCTTGCCAGAGAATTCTTTTACATTAGTTCTTTTGATAGGTCTAAGGCCCAATTTTGAGCAATTAACTATGGAAATGCAGCTAAATGTAATTTTGAAAGTTGTGTACTTGTGTCGAATATTCAATCCCTGGAGGCTGGAGCAATATTTTGAAGAGTATATAAGTTGATGAGTAGCTAGAAAAATCCTATAACTCTCTCTCTCTCTCTCTTGGGAAATGAGCTATTTTTTCTGTTCTTCTACTTCCTATTATCTTTCTAGCGACTTCCTTCTTTCTACCTCTTGCTTAATCTTTGTTTCATTCACTTGATTCTCTTAAATGTGGAAATTAGAGTTCGTTTCACGGAGTTACTTGAGCTAGGATATGGCAACAAGAAACATGAATTATTTCTCTATTTTCTGCTAAATCGAAGATGGATACAAGATTGCCTTCCGTTGTTGGTTACATTTCATTTGTGAAGAGATCAGACAAGGGAAATCCTTGTGGTTTTGCTGGGTGGAAGAGGAAGGAACTTTGACGATAGAACTTTCATCAGCTATCACATTCTTTTTTCGGATTTGAGTTGAGATCAACATCAAAGAATAGTGGCAAATTCGTCTGTATCTGTAAGAAGCAAGATCAGTTGCATGAGTACTACATCAGGGAAAGCTCTAATCACTATGTAAGGTTAGTTAGAATACTTGGAGTTCAAGGTAGAAGAAGCAGCAGCATTATAATCACAGAGATCACTTCTAACTCTAGATATATTGCCCATAGGATTCAGGAGTTTGTGAATATGGGAGATCATCTTCAGACTGATTATAATCAAGGTATTAAAGAAAAGAGTTTTGCTGAGGTTGTACGCCCCAAAGAATGGCCTAATGAAGGAGTTGATGATAAGGTGATGAAAAAGGAAAACAAAGTGACATTCATTGCATTAGAAAGGTTTCTCATAAACAAAAAGGACTTCATACATACAACCTCGGTCGGTGAGTTCGTCGAGTCGAAGTGGCGATGATTTTATGGGGATTGATGTATGGATAAGTACAAATTGCTGCTAGATTAGTTTGGTCTCTGCAAAAACATTGCTTACACGAGATGCAGAGGTCGAAAAAGTGTCTTCATGCCCATAGGTGATTCTTATTTATTTATTTTTGATAATTGAGAAATCAAACGGGTGGCAGGGGGTTTGATGGGTGTCACATGGTTATGAGTTTTTCCACGTGAATATTCAACTCTTAAAAGATCTGGTGGGGCCAGGGCTCCTATTTTAATGAGATTGTATTGATCAAAAAGTATTGGCTAGTGGGCGAAATTAATTTTGTTAAAATTGACAGTGAGCTAAATCGGTTAAATATCCAAAAGCTGGGCCACAGAGTGCCTTTTCTCTTTAGCAATAGCCACATGGTATAAAGAATCCTATCATAAGGGAAGATCAACCAAGCTTTCGCATAGGCTCGTGAAAATAGGCCTTTCAAAGCCTATTAAGGAGATTAGCAAAGAGAGCTCAAGAAGGTTATTCATCGAGAATATGTAAATGATGGGTCTATTCACAGCTGTGCTGTAAAAATCGTTATGGCTTTAAGATGTTGGATCTGGAGATGTTCGAAATAGAACTCCATAGAAGATCTTAGGAATTTTTATACTCTGTGGCCATTGGTAAAGAAAAATAACACCATGTTGCCCGACTTTTGAGTATTTACCCAATTAGGTCCACTTTGTCGATTAAATAATCACCCGGTAGCGAACACTTTTAATCACCACAATCCCATTTAAAACCCTGGGCTCAACCCACTCTTTTGAAAGTTGAATATTCATGTGGACAACTCATAGTCATATGCGTTACAGTGAAATGTTAAAAATAATTAAAAAGAAGGCGAAGAAAAAGGAAAAGAGAAAGTTCTAGTGAAGATAGATAGGTGGGAAGACAGAAAAGAAACCCGGGCTAATCAAATATGTCGAAGAAATGGAAAGATGGGGAAACAGAAAATAACAAGAGGCGGGGGATTCTAATCAAAATATGTGGAATAAATGGCAAGGTGGGGAGAAAGAAAGAGGTTTGCTTCGTAACTCCCGGAACTTCTTCGTAGTGGCTCCCTTACATTCCTCATTTCAGAGGGAACCTCAAAGTGGGGAATGGTAAAGTCCTAATCAATTGGTGTTATTAATGCGAATGATGTCATGTCTGGTTGAGACATATCTTCATTTACTAGGCAAAGACACGTGTAATTAGTCTTCAGAAGTGGTAGAGAGAATTGGCTACCAAGTGTAATTCAGTTTCAAGCCACTGTCTAGCAGGGAAATAAAGTTGCAATTACTCCCATTTGTCTATTTGTAATTTTGCCTAGATTTTAAGTGCAGAAAAGGGCACAATAGCCAATTATTTCAAAGTATAGCCTATTGGATGCTTCTTGATAAGATATTGGAGACAAGGAAAAAGCTTGCTGTTCGATGATGCCTCTAAAGTTGTGTTTGGAATCCACAAGAAGATCAAAGTGCCTCAACCATCAGGGTAAGGACGGAAAAATAAGTTGGGGAATTAATCACTAGGCAAGAAGAAGACATGTGAATTGTAAATGTGAAAGAGCCACATATGTAATGGTAGAAAAACTTCTTTTGCTATGGTATCAACAACAAATATCGGCTTCTTAAGATTTCAGATGGGTCGAAGTAATAATATTTTAAAATTAAGCAAGCAGGTAGGAGGGAAGTTTGAGGGTTGTAGACTTTAGGCTTATTCATCAAGATTGACAGCAAACAAAATGAAAGGAAGAAAGCTTGGATGGGTCTCCTGGTTGCATAGACAAAAAAGAGAAAATTCGAGAATTGAAGAAGCTGGAGTTCAATGTAAATTAAAGTGAAGGGGCTAGAAAAGGGAAGAGTAGACTTGAACAAGATGGACTACAATTTTAGCCAAAGTTGTACTGAGAGTGAGAAGATTAAAGACCTCCTTTTAGTTAGAATGTGCTTCTAGAATCCTTGAAGAAGATATGATTTGGTTATAAAGGGAATTCTTCGAGGAAAAGGTCTTTAAGTTATGAAAGGGTGTGATGGGGATAAAGCACCATTACATGACGGTTTTTATCATGGCTTTTCATCATAAATGTTGGCACTTTATTAAGGCATCAATTGGTGATTTAATTTTTTAAGCCAATCCGTAGGTTTTGTGAAAAATATTAATGGCTCATATATATAACTTTGATACCCAAGAACGTTGGACTTTAAGAGCCTAATGATTTCAAGCCTATTAGTTGGGTTGGAAGCTGATACAAGATCATAGCAAAGTTGCTTATGAAAAGATTGACGATGGTACGGAAGTTTGATTAGACATACACAAATGGCTTTGTAAAAGAAATGTATCAGCCCTAATAGCTAATCTGTGCTTAGACACTTGAAGAATACTAAATAAGAGTGGAGAATCCAAGTGTGTGGCCTAATAGTCAATGAAGTGGAGGAAAACCATGAGATCTCGGGTTAAAATCTCAGTGGAGACTAAAAACAGTAGATGATTTTTTTTTCAATCTGCCTAAGCTTATTTTGGACAGAGTTACTTGATACTTGTGTTGGTGGAAGTAACAGGTATCCAGTGGAATAATCGAGGTGCGAGGACTAGTGTTGTTAAAGGCGATCGCCTTGGCGACGTGGCGTGGCGAGGCGAGGCAACGACATCTCGCCACCAGGCTCTGTGGCGACTGCAGATCGAAAAGGCGATGCCATGGCGAGGCTACGGCGACGGCGATAAAAGGCGACGCCTTTTAATATTTTTTAAAAAATTAGGGTTTTAAGAGATAAAAGGTATTTTTAGGCTTGTTTCCATATTTCCCTTGGAACCTTGTGACTTGCGGCGACGGGAGAACCTTGTGACGCAGCAACTTCAGAGTCCGGCGGCGACTGCAACTCCGGCCAGCCAGCTCCGGCGAGTCTCCGACAGTCCGACACTCCGATTCCACCATAGGTAAGTAACTCTTTTTCTTTTTCTACTTTCTTCTTCTTCTACCTCTGTTTTTTTCTCTTCTTTCTCCTCTGTTTTTTCCTCCTCTATTTACCGACTTTTCTCTTCATTTGTTATTTGTTATATAATAATTAGTAATTAACTATCTATTTTTAGTTTTTGAATTGAAATATTTTCTAATATATTATTGCTATTGAGATTTTGATTATTTATATGTGCAATTAAATATTTTAATTTTTTGGTATTAATTGGCGCCACACTTAAAAAAGGCGAGCGCCTCGCCGCGTGGCGAGGCAGAGCGTTGACGCCTTTCGCCGTCCAAAACACTGGCGAGAACTGGCCTGGACAGCATAGTCATACAAAAAGAGTTTAGTTATCTTAAAATTAGATATAAAATAATATGATCATGTGATTGGAGTTCCTTTTAGGATGTTGAAGCTCATGGGATTCAGACAGAAGTGAATAAGTTGGACGAAATGGTGCATCTCTGCGACCAAATTATCAGTTACAGTTACTGTATCAACAGGGGGGGGTTTTCTCAAAGAGATTTTAGCTATGTTGCTCGGACTCTCCAAAAATGTTGCCGCACCCGTGTTGGATCCTCCAAAAATGGTGCATTTTTGGAGGATCTGGCATGCACCTAGCGGCATTTTTAAAGAGCCTGAGCAACATAGGATTTAAGGCAAGGAGAGCCATTGTCTCTTTTCTTTGTTTTTAATGGTGAATGGAGGTCGGAACAAAATGTTGAAAAAAGATGTACAATTGAGCTGGATTTGGGGTTGTTGGGTGGGTAGGAAGGAAGAATAACTGAAGTAGTTTCACATATAAATTTGTGCTGGTTATACACTTTTAGTGTGTGTACAGCAGATGGGATAGTTGGAATATTTGAGAATAATTTGTTTGTCTTTAAAATCATTTGAGAATAAAACCTCCAGTTCTCTCAAACAGTCCTCTCCTTTTGTTATAGCTTGGTGCTTGAAACTTTTAGTGTGTATACAGCAGATGGGATAGTTGGAATATTTGAGAATAATTTGATTGTCTTTAAAATCATTTGAGAATAAAACCTCCAGTTCTCTCAAACAGTCCTCTCCTTTTGTTATAGCTTGGTGCTTGAAATGTAAATGATTTTGTGAAAAAACTGGTATTCTAGTTCAATTTTTATAAGTGGGTGTTTATATTCAAACTTTTCTGAGAGGAACAGGTATATGGCTAAATCAAATTCTGCGTATGATTCATTGGACAAGCCCATGTAAGAAATAAAACCTCTAGTTCTCATCTAAAAGTCTTCTCTTTTTTTACCATATGTAATCAGTAATTAAGTATAACAGCTTGGTGCTTGAAGTGTTAAATGATTTTGTGAAAGTTGGCGTTTTAGTTCAATGCTTACAATTAGGTGTTCATATATAGCAACTTTTCCGATTGGAAAAAAGATATATGGCTAACTAAATTCTGCCTATGATTCATCACAAGTCTATGTAATAACAGCAGTGGCAACAGTAAGAATATTAATTTATTCAGTGGTGTTGGTAGGGAAGATGCTGTCATGCGTCACATTAAAAGAACAGAAAAACAGAGATGACTACGGGAAAGTCTTTTTGAGTTGTAAGAAGTACCAAATTGGACAATGGGGGATCACCCCTGTTACACTCACTCTTGTGCGGCTGATCTACTGCCTTTGGTAAAGTTTGCTGGTTATATTTGTTGAAAGTAGTCTTTTCTTAAGACTTGGTATGCAATACTTGCTTTGACATTTCCATGGAAACTTGGGAGCTAGATTGTCATCTTATTACGCAACCTTTGGCCTTGCCTTAGAGTTTGGTAGATAACTATCATGTTCTAGTCTCAAGCTTTCCTCGTGTTAGAGTGGGTTAGAGTCCCACATTTGTTGGGAATGGACGGGTGGTTTGCCTATATGGACTTGGGCAATCCTCCCCTCATGAGGTAGCTTTTGGGGTTGAGTTAGTGCCAGGTGCCATATCTTTACACTTCGGATCTTTATTCTCGTTGCACACTAATTTCATTGTAGTCGTGAAACAATGAAGAAGTTCTGTCAATTGCGTAATTTGTTGGTCTTACCTGTCATGTGTGCTACTCTTAATCTTGGGAGATTGTTTCTATGTTTAAGCTTGAACGCGGTAGCATGATGTATAATTGTTTGTCAGAGAGCATGAAGAACTGCAAACATGTGTGTATAGATTAGCAAATTGTGATTGTAATTTTGGAAAAAAGGTTACATAGGTAGAACAGTCAGTCCTCCCATTCTGTGGAGCATGAGTTTGATCATATTGTTTGTTTAAAATTTTCTTATCAGCCTATCATTTTTCCCCCGCTTCTTGGGGGTCAAGGGTTCATGGTTGTGACTGGACTCTTATTTACTCTCTGCTTCTCTTCTTTTGCAGGTGGGTTTAGCTATAAGGGCTGCCACTGTGGGTCATATACCACCAGTCAACTTCATAATAGTTACCATGGGGAGTACTGCTGTATTACTTATTGGATGGAGGACACTCTTGTTCAGCATTTTACCAACGGACAAGCCGAAGAAGAATGATGTTTATAAGAGTGGAAGCCCTTTTGAACTTTTTGAGGTAAAGTTTCTCTTGTCTAATCAGTAACTTGGGGATATTAGGCTGTGATAGCCGTTTGTATGAAATTTTTCTCCCCTTCCTAACACGGTAACGCTGTTTGAACAATCGAATTCCCTCTGAACTCAAGCCAGAGAGGATCCAAGATTTGAACTGTATAGGTTCTGGATACTAGGACAGCAACCTCGAAGTGTTAGAAACTGGGTCCTGAATTAAATTTTTTGTATATGTTTGGGCAAAAGCCATTGGGTTTTGCGTAACCCATATGGTAAAGCCTACCTCCGCCCCCAACCTAAGCCATGGTAAACCCATTGATTTGCATCTTTGATGTCATTTCTTTTATTTTCCTATAAACTAAACCCTAAGACAATAAATCGTAAAGCTGGTGGTATAAGAAGTTTGATTAGTGTTTGTCGGAACAACACTTGGTTGGCGTTTGATCAATGTAAGAGCTCATGCAAAGTTGATAGTACCATTTACTTTCTCACTTTTGGGTTGTTCTTGGACAAACTTGGTTTTTTCTTAACCTAATATTAAATATTCAAATTCTTCACATTCGCCAAAGAGGGGAACAAAAGGAAAAGAAAAGGAGTGGGCATTGACTTGTGTTTATTTTCTATTCTTATTTTTGCACACAAGAATATACGGGTCAAACATTTAGTCTTTTCTTATACATGAATGTTTCTTGACAACTATGCAGTAATCGTTTAAAACATCGTTGCTTGTTATTTTCTCTATTTATTAAGAAAATATCCTTTTATTGCAGTTGCTGACATCGTTGGTGAGAAGATGGTGATTGTGGTAGCAGTGCACGTGACGTTTTATTGTTGATTATATTCTTCTAACGAAAATTTTCCAGTATGTACATGTCATTTCTCGTTTTAAGTAGACGTAAGAGACTTGAGCAATGTAGTTTGTTCGTCTGAATAACAATGGAAGAAATACAGTTTCATCCATTCCTCATTATACTACAGGTTACTTAAATTGGTGCTCGAAAAATGTGGCATATACTTAGAAGTGGCTTAGTTAAATTTTACTAGTTGGGTTACTGCATTAAGAGTTGAAATGTAGGAGAATAATGCTGCTTGCTCACAGCTATTTTATTGCTCAAAATATTTGGTAAAGCACCCGGGGCGAAGCTAGAGTAAAGGAGGCAGTTCACTTGAATACCCTTCGTCTGAAAATTACACTGTGCAAGTAGCTTAAAAGTAAATTCTCGTATATACTCCGCTACTAGAAAGCATGAGATAATCGCTTGATAATTTTGTGTTATATAGATAACTAATTACTGAAAGTGCCAAATGCTAATATGTTTACCAACTTACCCTTTAATCATTGCTATATGATTCCTGCATATATGAGTATAGTAGATGCTGTATTCAGTTTCTCTAGAATGTGATTATGTAATGTAAGAAAAAATCAGCATAAAATATTTGAAATCTGTGTTGTAGAAAAAGCCAAACAATTCTGTAGAATCTTGATTTGCAGTGATGAGACGTTTGCAGCAGTATTTCTGGTGTAGCAAAGGGCCTATGTTGTTTTAGTGGGAAGAGAATGTAGGTAGGTCGGCCAAGCAGTATATGAATAGTGACTTAGTAGTAGTATATTATAGAGGCTATGAAAAAAGATTATACTCTCACCGTTTCAAATTGATTGATTTGTTTTGACTTATCACGGAGTTTAAGAAAACCAAAGAGACTTTTGACTCTTGTGGTCTTAAATTGAAGATATGATGGATGTACTAAAATGTTTTTTAATTTTGTGGTCTTAAACATGTAATGTGAAAAATTAGAATTAAAGAGTTGCAAAAAGAGAAAGGATTTTTTTAAACGACTAAAAAGGAGAGTAGGTCAAACAAATTGAAATAAAGGAAGTATGTGTCAACTTGCTGTCGTTAGAGTTTGGAAACTGGAACACATTGGTATTTATCAGTAAATCGTGGTTCGATGCATGAAATGTTCTGCGTTTATGTATGGTCCGAGAAAGGGTTGTATCCCAAGAGCGTGTTACGAATGTTTACGTATGGTCTGCGAAAGGGTTGCATCCCAAGAGCATGTTACGAATGTTTTGCGTTCACGTGTAACCACCAACACTTAGACAGCTTAACCTGGCGCAAATATAAATAGCTAATACCACCATTGTTCAAACCCGTGATTTATATGATCTTATGGTTGTTCTAATGCTCTCTTCTAAATTTGTAGGAGAGTGTAGTTCAAATATAGTGTTTGATCATTTCTTTTCTTATCCATTTAAGTCTTGGTGGCTAAAGTTATTTGTCACCTCAATAGAAAGTGTAATTGATATAAAATTAAATAATCGAGATATACGCAAGCTGATATAAATATACTTTATGTAATATGAATTAGAAAAGGGTTTGATGTAGGGTTTCCATCAACTGGATTTAGAAATGCCACCACTCACTGCCTTTGCTCAGTTTGAAATTTGCCTTCTTTTTTCTCTCTTATCACTGGTGGCTGGTGCTGTCAGATCAATCTTTGTTTGACTGACTTCTTTTTTAAATTATTATTTTGAATTTTGCTCCTTTTTTTCCTTTTTTTTGGGCATACTTTTCCTTTTTTCTGAATTTCTGATTGATTTTGTGGTCAGTCAAGTCTTTATTTGGTGTTAAATAAGTCATCATCATCACATTATATCAATGTCTAATTATGTCTCAAGTCAAACTTCCCGTAATTTCAGATTTATCGAGAAACTCAAATGCTCAAATTCATAAAATTGAAATAATTCCGCTTATGTGATACCATTTGATTAGATACAAAATTTAAGAAAGATATGAAGACTTTTAAAATACGTGATTTAAAATAAATTTTAGATATAATTATTTTTAAATATAAAAAGGTGGTATTTTCTTGGGACAGACAAAAAAGAAAAGTGTATTATAAATTGGGACATGAGAGATTTATAATCAAACTTTTTGCATTGAATTGACAATTGCAGATTATATGCTGTAAAATAGTTGACCTTGCTACTATTTGACTTTGTATGATTAAGCTGAGATTGTGGTATTTTTCTGTGTGCAAGTATTTTAATTAATCTGCATTTGAAGAGAGCCTATATTAGTTGGAATTTTGAGTTGTTTCTTGTTAGGGTCAATTAATTTTGTGGATCATTTCAATTTCCTTAGTTTTATGTCAAAATTTTCACGAGATTTTTTTACGTGTATGAAATCTGAAAACAAATATACTTTTTTTGCAGGATTATTTATTTTTATTCAAATTATAAAATGGCTAGATTGAACCATTTTCTCATAAAGAAGTGACTTTTTTTTTTGTTTAACATACAACAATAAGTGATTGATTATGGAACTTATAAATTTACCAATATGTCATGATTAAACTCTTTTTTGTTTCACTTGGTATTCGGTAACCATATTCGGCTCTCATTAATTTGAATTTGCACTACACAAAACCCATCAAAGGGAGAAATAAGCACCCTTGATCAATTTTTTTATATATATGCAAGGCTTGAACTCGAAATTTTTGACTAAGAGTGAAGAATCTTATTCATCCCATCACATTCTTCTAGTAATGTCATGATTTAAATTAGCTAACAAAGCAAATTCAAACCAAATGGAAAATGTCAAGACTTGGATGGTAACTGGATAAAAATTTTGAAAAAATAAACAGTGGATGTAAAATCAAAGTTCTCTTTTTAGCTGGTGCTATAACTTGTGGTACTAGACTAGTAGCCATGAGGGAGAAAATAAAAAAAGTGATGGTATTTTTTTTTTTTTTGGCAAAGGAATTAATGAGGAAAGTGGCAAGGCATTGGTACATGTTTGCCCTTAAAATCCATCTTACACCATTATGGAAAAAGAAACCTTATAGTCTTATATCCTTTTATAGTGAAAGTTGTTACAAATAAAGTAGTAGTAATATAGTGAAAAATATTATTTAAAGTGGGAATTTCAGGCCCATTGCATCAGCATAACATTAAAGTCACATTTTGTATCTAAGTGGATGGTATTGGCTATTACCTATTGGATTTCTCTGAATTTTCTAGTGGTTTTAATGAATGATTATTTCTTATTTTTAAGAAAAAATTGTTTTGGTTTCTATGACTTTTAAGGTAAAAACTAATGGATTATTGTGCAGCATATATAAAAGAGAATCTAAGGTGATAATGACTATACAATTCAGCAGAGAAGGTGACATATCAGATGAAAGTTTAAGACCTGAGAGACAAAGGAAGGGCTACTATTCTACTACTATTAATAAGACCTATATATATATATATATATATATATATATATATATATATATATAATGGATATATATACTAACATTGGGGGGTTAGTTTTCCATTTGTTATTAACATTGTACCTTGCAATAATATGCTTCATTATAGTATTATTATTATGTGAACTTGGACCACTTGGTTGTTCAGTTATATTTGATCAAAATCTAGATTATACTATGTGTTTCCCTAGTGGATTGACTTGTTTTAGACATTCAAGACTAATGTTCATTATACTTTGATGGTGCATTAATGGTAACTTTATAATCTTGTCTTTGCTACCAAAAAAAGAAAAAAAAGGAAAGCTGATTTAGTGTGTGAAAACAAATCCTATGGAGAGTTAAAAGAGTATCTTTTAATAATATCATATTAAGATTATATCTGAGCTGTTTTTAGAGTCGAGCATTCAACGTGATGAGTATGGGAGATGGCAGAGTGGTGGTGTGAGGCTCGACTTAGTGCTTTACTCATAGCTTGGAAATGCACACACAAAAAGAAGCTTATAAATTTGGTGGCCATAAATACTGATGATACGTGCGCGACACACAAAGAATTCTCTCCGGATTATACCATGAATCTTGCTGATGGCCGGGCATGTGGAATTTAGTTCGAAAGATGGTCGTTTTTACGATCAAAGTCTCATATTGGTAGTTGAAAAGAAAAGGAAGCCACATATAAATTATAGAAATACTCTTAATAGTGTAAAACTCTTTGGAGAAACCTCTACGGTTCAGCTTATAATGTACAATATTACGCAGAGGAGGATGTAGGGTATCGGGTGTGGATTTCCAATAACCTAATACTCACTTTTATACAAATCCTATATTTATATTGAGAAATCTATTAAATATACATATAAAAAAAAATATTAGGAATCTATCTAAGGTTAAAAATGAAATTCGATAAAGCTTTGCTATCCTCATTGATATATCGATCTCATGTTTAATTTTTTATCGCAAAAAATATCATATCACTAAAATAACATTTGTAATGAATCATAAAATCGATCGCTCCAAATCAAAGCAACGCATTTATTCCTTTTTTTCTAATTGTAGTTTTTTGTGATCAGATTATTGGGGCCAGAAGAGGGGGAAGGACAGGAAGTAGTCAGAAACATTAAAACAGCTGGATGGAGTGACGAAGGTCCTTATTATTAAAGCAGAAAAATAATTGTGAGATACATATATCCATCATATAATAAATACACAAAATCCAATTGTTTGTTTCTTTGGCCAATAATAATATGTACTGTACAATACAATATAACTCAACCTTTGGGATCTTCCTTAGATTTTCTTTTGGATTTTATGTTTTATGTTTTATGTTTTCTTTTCCTCCCTCTTCACTTCTCACGTGATTACATTTCCTCATTTACTATATGAATGAAAAAAAAAACAAAAAACTAGACCTACTTACATGTTGAAAGTTATGTGCACAGAGCTAGCTGGCCTTTAGCTGCAGGCTCTACGACTTTCTACATACTCCACAATTCATATATACACACATTAGGAAATGATCTCTTAATTATGACTTTCTAGTTTGTAATTTGTAAAATGTTGACAAGAGGGCTTAAATGTTACTCTTTTCGTTTCAATTTATTTGGCCTAATTTGACTTGAAACGGAGTTTAAGAAAATGGTCTCAAATTAAAAGTACATTAAATATACCAAAATACTCTTTAATCTTGTGGTTTTAAATATGTCATGTAGAAAGTTGGAATAAAAGAGTTGCTAAAAGGAGAAAGGTATTTCTTTTTTAAACCTACTAAAAAGGAAAGTAAGTCAAACAAATTGAAACAGAGGGAATAGTTAGTCCGTTTTAATTTTCACACAAAATTTTTAAAAATTAATAAGACTTATGAATCTCGTGATGTTAAACTAAAAATAAAAATATGTAAAATCTACCAAAATGTGCTTTAATTTTATGGTCTTAATTATGTCATGTAAAAAAAGTTGAAAGTTGCTAAAAAGGAAAGATATTTTTTTTTAAAAAAAAGTTAGATAAACAAATTGTAATGAACGGTGAAGTATCAACTAAAAACAATGTTGCACTTGATAAAGATAGTACGCACTAAAAAAAATGATCACTCCTACATGAGGATTAGTTTCTAATCTGAAATTCGAACAACGTAACAAAACCTATGGCAATAAATTTCAATCAATTAATTAGAAAAGCTGAATTTTAGATTTTACTTATAATCAACTTATGGTGTCTAATTACTCTTTGCATCGAATCGTGACCCTAACTTATGAATGTTTATCTCGATTAATTACATTTAACATTTTTGATAACCACTAAAGGTTGTGGTGGAGTACCGGTAAAACAGTAGTCTTTTATATATCCTTAACTAAAGCTCTCAGGTTCGAACTCTAGATATGAAAGTCGTCTTTGATAGGGAGCTTTTTAACTCCAAAGTGAGATTTTTCAGCATGAATTGGATTATTCAGGCCCTAAAGCAGGTACCGAACACCAGATGAGAAATAAAAAAACGAATAGACATAGATATAAGACCAAAAGTCATTTCTACACCAGTCTCCTCTCTTAGTTAAGTACAAGAATATATTAATTCAAGCATAGGTGCAAAAGTAAAGGATCCTAACGATTTCCTCCTAAATTACCCTCCCTGGACTTTGTTATTGTTAATAGATGGGCAAAAATGGGCCTCTTAAAATTGTTATTTGGAAAAATTTCACTGTATGAAATCAGACCCCTAGCTACATAATCTCTAACATTATACCATATAGTTTTAGCTTATTGTTTGGGAGGGGGGGAGGGGGGGGGGGGGGTGAATATAATAAATTACATTTAACTTCACCACTTATGAAGCAACTAGATAGTATCTTAATTCCACATAGCTAAGATAATTATTCTTTTGCCTGCTATTTATGATTCTGAACCCCACAAAAATAAGAAAAACAGCTAACGTATTGCAAGAACTTGATATTATGATGATTAATTATCCACTTATAAATGTGAAGTTGGTCAGATTCTATTCTCCTATTTTCTTGGAATTAAATATACTATTCTCAACAAGAGGAAAGAACCAAATTAAATCTCCCTCTAGTAGCAAGGATAAAAGAGAGACTAATGACTACGTGGGGTGTGTTAAATGGTTGAAATTTCTTCATTTTTAATCAGAGGTTTCGAGTTCAAGTTTATGAATGAAGAATTTCTTAAGAGAAAACTTTTTATCTTCATAGTGAATCTATGTACCTCTTGGAACTAAATTAACCATATATTCTCAACGAGAGGTATAAACCAAATTAAATCTACCTTTGCTCTCAACCCCCTAAAAGGAAGATTGAAATAAAAAAGTTTGATGCCTTAACATGGGAAAGATCAAGAAAGACTAGTTCAAACAAAATGATTTAACAGAGAGTTTTCATTCCATGATGGGTACATCCCCTCTTGAAGTTAAATTTACCATTCTCAACAAGGGAGATAAACCAAATTATATATATATACCCCCCCCCCCCCCCGGTCCCCTCCTCCCTAAGAAAGAGATTTGGAAAAAAAAGAGAAGCTTTGATTCTTTGTAAGTGAAGGAAGAGAGACTATTGATTATCGAGGATGTGATGGGATGATTGAGATCTTTTTATTCTTAATTAAAAATTTCGAATTTAAATTGTAAGATACAATCAAACTTTTGTAATGTTGTTTGTCTCAATATTTTCTAGCTGTTGTGGCGAAAAGTAATTTTTAGAGCAAACAATATAACATAACATGAAAATTATTTTTCTTTTAAAAAAAATTGATGAATGTACGTAAAAATGTGTTATTATAATATTGAATTACTGTTACAGAGAAGTTTGATTGTATGGTAGATTTGTATTATATTTGGAATATGAAATGATCGAAAACAAAAGAGGGAAGAGACTAATGATTTTATGACAGGGAAATTTTATTAGTGTATAGTGGAGTAACTCATCATTACCATATAATCAAAGGAAATGGGACAATCCACACGCACAAATACTTCCCTCCAAAAAATTCACTCATCATCATTTATTTTTTTCTCTTCGAAAGATTCAAACAAAATGATTTACATTTGGAAAATCTGTCTCCACGAAGACCTCTATCCATGCAGTTTCATTTTTTTTAGCATGCAAAAATATTCTACCACTTCCACTATAAAGAAAACATCACCCATTACTACTTGTTACTATTCTTCCTAAAGTTAAAAATAGTGCTCATAGTCCCAACCACTTATATCTTCTTCTTTTTTTTAACTCATAATTACCCACGACCACTTAAAGGAAATTATTTCTTCTATTTTGATTAGCACTAAATTAACTATATTTTGAGGTGATCGTGCATTTAGCTTAGGAAGATCCTTAGTACCTAAGCAAGTTTGGTCATTAAGTTTCTTGTTTATCCTCCTTCGAGTTCTTCTCGATAAAGATTTATTTAACGTGAAATTTTCGCCTGTTATCCCTTTTTAAAATAATTATTTAGTAAATAGGCATTTTTTATTTACCTTACAACTTATGGACCACTTATGCTACGATCTAATGATTTCTTTTGAGCAAACTAAATTTTTTATGATAAAACGTTACACTACGATCTAAAATTATGTAGACTATTCAAACGTTCAACAATAGTCTAATAATAGACCCCGAGTATAATATTGCGCGAAAGGATAATTTTTTCAAAGGCTATACTTGTACAACATTTTTTTAAATAAATAGGGACAATATCCGAAGTAATGGTGAGCTGAAAATAGATATTTGAATAATCAACCTCATTTAATACAACATACCCAATATAATTTCTATTTGTGAAGTTTTGAGAGGGTGGTGATGTGGTGCACGCAGACCTTACCCTATCTTTGTGAAGTAAAGAGACGATTGATATGTTTCTGATAACCCTCGGCTCACCTCATTTTATACAACTTACGTGTACAATAATTAAATATCATTTGAGATTTTGTACTTGGTAAACTGTTGTTTAACTACGTAAATAAAAAGAAAATTATGTGAAAGAGGAAGAGAAATTAATGTAGTAGCTAGGGTGTAATGTGATAACATCATAAAACAAATTTATTAGTAATTGTTTGGTTTCTGTTGGAGAACAGAAAAAAACAAAATTGGAGACTATTGATTAGATCCCGTGAAGAAAAATAAATGAAACAAAAGGACAGCACACAAACAATAAAGAATTAAAGATGGAGAATTTTAATCAATCTTAGCTTTTTTTAAAGTGGAAAACATTCTGCAGTGACTATCCAAAAGAAGACTTTAGTCTTTGATTAACATGTGGAACAACAGCAAAACTCTAATATAAATGACTTAATTAAATAAATTCGTACAATAGATTGTGAATTTAATAAATCTAACAAAAATAAATTATTATAATTTACTAGACAAAAAAAGCAAAGGATTTAATTTCTTTTTGAGGGGCCTTTGCTAATCATTCATGGAATATTTCAAGAAAATTTAGACCCACTTATACTTTATGTCTGGCAGCAGGTGTTGACTACGCTCCATTATTTTGCCCAGAAAAGCAACAATTATCAATCAAACGCAAAAAAATATATAATTAAAATAAATAAAAAATCAAGGCATGCCTTTTTAAAAAAAAAAAGAAAAGAAAAGAAAAAAAGAACTACACGTATTCTAGCAAAGCATGCCTTATGCTAGAGCAAGATATTGAAAAATTAGACGAAAAAAGGACAGTCTAAAAGATTCTTATAATACAAATATATATATTGTAAATTATATATAAAGAAAAACTTATCCAATATCATTTCCCCTTGTATGTCAAGAAAAACCTTGTCGTAAAACAAAAACAAAAAAAATTCTTGTATATAAGGCCCTTAAAGTCTAATTACAATCATAATTAACGATTAATAGTTTATTTGGCCAAATTTTGAAAAAGTCAAAAGTTAAGAAAAGAACACTTATTTTAAAGAATGAAGGTATTTGATTAATCTTTTAATTAAAAAATTAAGTGATTTTGACTAAAAGAAGTTGTTTTTAGCTTTTAAGCAAAAAGTGAAAAATTTAGCTTCTCCTAGAAATAAGTGTTTTTTTTAGTACAAGTGAAAGTTTAGTAGTAAGTTTTTTTCTTCCTATTTTAATACTTAAAAATACTTTTTTTAAAATATTTGTCAAACACAAACCACTAAAAAAAACATTTCTCAAATAATTGAGTCAAACACAAACATATACTTTCTCAAATTACTTTTTCAAAAGACGTTTCGCAAGAAGTATTTCTCAAAATAAATTATTTCGATGGCTTGGCCAATTACTCTCTTAACTTCTATGTATATTTGTCAAGAAAATGTTCTATGCTAATTAATAATAAAGTTTAATATTTTTAGCATGATGTTTTTTGTTGTATTCATACGTGTGAATAATGTGTTTTCACAGGAAGGAAGGACTTAAATATTAATGACAGTGGGGGGAAGAAAGAAAAATCCAATATTGTATTCCAGAAGTATAGCAGAATGTTTTTGGCATAAGGTTGTTATAAGCCTTAAATGATAATATCCTTTCCTTTTGTTATTTCCTTTATAATGTCGGTAACATTCTCTTTTTTTTCTTTTGTTTCTTTTAATACCGTTATTGAAATCTATTACAAACCAAAAAAAATAAAAAATATTATTAAAGAAAAGTTTCAAGACTGAACTTGATTTTAGTTTTTGTGAGCTTAAATTAAAAATATAATTAATGTATCAAAATATTCTTAAACATACTCTCTTTGTTTCATATTTATCTGATATACTCCTTCAATTTTTTTAATTAGAAGTGTATTTTTAATTTTTTACTAAATTAACTTTATTAATAATATTTTAAAATTCTAAAGTTGATGATTAATAATTTATGTAGTTATTTAACACAAAAGATAGTATGAAAAAGTAACAAAAAGTAAAATAAAATATTTATTTTTAATATAAGGATCAAGCAAAATGAATCGAAAAGAGTATCATGCGGAATGTTAGGTTTAAAGAGTTGTCAAATTAGAAAAGAGACATTTTTGATAAAAACAGACTAAAAAAGAGATAAATAAATTGAAATAAAGAATATTTATAAATTATAATAGACAATCAGAGGCACATTGTCACATATAAGTTTACTTGAACTCAATAATTGTTGTTCAAAACCTATATACTAACTTAAGATCATTATTGAATTCATAAGTTTAAAATTCTGAATTTATCGTGGCAGATGACGTAGATATCTTTTAATGATAGTAATTAGAAAGTGTATGAAAGTAAAAAAGCTGATGACATGGTGATAAAGTTATGTATAGTGACATTAGATAATATCGTCACATCATCAAATTAATTTATCTCCAACAACATATAACTATTCAACACAAATAATCTGATAACTTAATACAAAGCATATTATTTAATCCTATCAACTAAATGCTGCATTATTTATGCTACAATTATTATTTCTTATCCGGTAAATCAAATATTATATTATATTATATTATACGAGATTTTATCTAGGGATTGATAGTTCTAATACCTCATTCACATGACCCGTAGAATGAATATGATTATTCTATTTTTATCGAGATATCTCGAGTTTGAGTCCTAATTTTTTTTTTTGTATATAGAAACAACACTTTGCATTGTAATGAATTTTACACAACATAAAATTTAAATTAATCGAATCTATGTATATCAAATAGTTATACCAAAATAAACTCGCAAGTAGAAATGAAATGGCAAAATATAAGGGCCCATTTGGCATTAAGTAATTTTCAATTTTTTAAGAATTTTATTCAAAAAATTGTTTAGGCATAGAATTATTATATTTGCCAAAATTCAAAGAATTTTAAAAGTTATTTTCACAATTTTTACTCCAAATCACTCATAAAAATTCAAAAATATTTTCTATTTTGTATTGATATTCAAACAAAACTCCTATTTCTGAATATCATTTTCAACTTAAAAACAAATACTCGAAATACTATCTTCTTCTTTTTTTAAAATTTCACAACTTTTACTTCCAAACGACTTCTAAATAAAGAGAGAAGTTAAGTTTTGAAAATGGTTAACATCTGTTATCTGAACAGAAATTACAGAAAGAACTGTTGTCCTGTATGAAGTGACTGGATGGGCAGGATGTCCTGCCCTTTGCCCTTCAATCAAATCTATCCATAACCCTCTCTGCTATGCTACTCCTCCTACTGTGTCAACAATTTTTATTTTTAAAAAAAATTCTTACATTTTCTGTGCAAAAAGCAAATTTCTTTCTTTTGATTACTGATATTTATCTCTGTCCACTCTCCTTCCCTATTGGCTCTTTATTTCCCACTAGATTGAAGTGGCCCTTCAACCCCCACCCCCACCCCCTCTCTTCTTCAATCTTGGTGATTGCTTGCCTTTTTACTAGAATAAAAATAAAGAAAAAGCCAAATATAACCTTTGCTCATGTTATTTTCTTCATTTATGGTTTAAATAAATACTTGGGGGTTTCCATTAAGTTGAGAAAAAACATAACAACAACTTGGGCAGTTGGGCATTTTTTTTTTTCTCTCTAAGGTTTTGAGTTGAGAAAAAAGAAAAAGGGAAAAAAAAATAGAAGCATATAGTATATCTATTTACACAGATCCCTATGGCTATATGGAATGCAGGGGTGCCATCCAACATTGCTTGCTGAAACTCATTCTCTTTGTTTAGTTTAAAGGGTCCAGTTTTTGTTCTCTTTTTATAAGAAAAGAATGAGAAACTACAACAAAGAGAGTTTTGGGCTTTTTTCTTCTCCTAGATTGAAGTGAAGTGAAGACTTTCTTTTCCTTTTTTCTTTGGGTTCATGAGTTCTTGCTGTGAATCTTGAAATTTTTAAAGGTATGATTTTTATTGTTTGTCTTTTTTGGTTTCTTGTTTTGAAATGATTACTCTATTTTGTTCCAATGATTGAACTGCCTTGAACCACAGAAAAGAAAAGAACTTTACAACTTACAAGAACCTCAACAACAACTGAATGAAGATGAAGTCCATGAATGATGATAGTAGCAGCAGCAATAATAGTAACAATAATAATCATAATAGTGCAGCAGCAGCTAATAGTAACTGGTTGGGTTTTTCTCTCTCACCTCACATGAAAATGGAGGTTACTAATTCTTCTGAAACTCAACATCATCAATTTGCTCAAAGTTTCTACCTTTCATCTTCTCCTCCTCCACCATCTATGAATGTGTCAACAACCTCTCCTCTCTGTTATGAAAATAATCCCTTTCATTCTTCCTTATCTGTCATGCCTCTAAAATCTGATGGCTCTCTTTGCATAATGGAAGCTCTCTCAAGATCTCATGCTGATGGTTAGTCTAGTTTAGTTCTAAAGTTTTAATCTTTTTTCACTTTTCTTGTTTTTTCCCTTTTACTAATAATCTTTGTGTTAAAAATTAAAGCTATGGTGCAAAGTTCTTCACCTAAGCTTGAGGACTTTTTAGGTGGTGCAAGTATGGGGGCAAGTCAATATGGAAGTCATGAAAGGGAGGCTATGGCTTTGAGCTTAGACAGCTTATATTATCACCAGAATGATGAAGACATTCAAGTTCATAGTCACCATCCTTACTATTCTCCCATGCATTGTCATGGCATGTATCAAGAATCACTATTAGAAGAAACCAAGTCAACTCAAATTTCAAACTGTGATGCCCAAATGACTGGAAATGAGCTAAAAAGTTGGGGCCACTATGCTATTGACCAACACATAAGTGACACCTGCAGCATGGTTGCTGCTGCAGCAGCTGGTGGTAGTGGTGGTACTTCTGGTTCTGGTGGTGGTACAGTTGGTTGTAATGATTTGCAGTCTTTAAGCTTGTCTATGAATCCTCGTTCTCAGTCAAGCTGTGTCACTCCAAGACAAATTTCTCCTACTGGGCTGGAATGTGTAGCCATAGAATCCAAGAAGAGGTCTTCTGGGAAAGTGGCTCAAAAACAACCTGTTCACAGGAAATCCATTGACACATTTGGTCAGAGAACTTCTCAGTATAGAGGTGTCACTAGGTCAGTCCAATTTCTCACATTTATTTTAATATTTTGGCTTTGGGGTTTCTATTTCTCATGTCTTTGAGTGATATGAATTGAGTTTGGCCTTTTCTTTTTCTTCAAATGTGGAAATAGGTAGCTTCCAGTTGGCAAGATTTGCCTTTTTTGAGATTTTTCTATTCTTGATCTTCATATCTTTTTTTATTGTAAGATTTTCAAATGACATTGTGTGAATATGATTTCACCAGACATAGGTGGACAGGTAGGTATGAGGCACATTTGTGGGATAATAGTTGCAAGAAGGAAGGGCAGACTAGGAAAGGGAGACAAGGTTAGCTAATATGAATCTTTTATTCAATCCACACAAATTTGTTTGGTTGTATTTTGCTACTTGACTGCCATATTTTTTTGGCCCCATTCTGTTCATAGTCTGACTATTGTTATGAATTTTTTGTCATGTATCTGCTTGTTGTGGGGATATGCTATTCTAATCAACTCCCTCCTTATTTCAGTTTATCTTGGTAAGGAACTTTGTCAACATCAATTTTTTTTAAAAAAACATGCTTTTATATTCTTTACTTAGCACTAAACTAAAAGATGATATGGAATTTAGGTGGCTATGACATGGAAGAAAAAGCTGCAAGAGCATATGATCTAGCTGCATTGAAATACTGGGGTCCTTCAACTCACATTAACTTTCCAGTAAGTGTAATTACTTAAGTCATGTTATTATATTTAACATGATCTAGCTGCACTGAAATACTGGGGTCCTTCAACTCACATTAACTTTCCAGTAAGTGTAATTACTAAAGTCAAGCTATTTATATTTAATGCCTTTAGCTAACAGTAGACAATAATCTTTTTTGCAGTTAGAAAATTATCAGAAAGAGCTTGAGGAAATGAAGAATATGACCAGGCAAGAATATGTTGCACACTTGAGAAGGTGAGTTTTGTTACTACTCAAAATTAGTCTTATAATCTTGTTTTTTTTTACTAGCTTGTCTAATTCTTTGTGTGTTCTTATCATTATTATTATTCAGGAAAAGTAGTGGATTCTCAAGAGGTGCTTCAATTTACAGAGGAGTAACAAGGTATACTTGGAAATTTCATATGAATAAATATTGTCTTTATAGACTTCAAATGGTTCTTTCGAAAATGATTAGTATTTTAAATTCACAGGCACCATCAGCATGGAAGATGGCAGGCTAGAATTGGAAGAGTTGCAGGGAACAAAGATCTTTATCTTGGCACTTTTAGTAAATCCTTGCAAACTCTTTTACATTGATTTAGTCCTTTAAATATGATTATTTTATATAATTTCATTTAAGATTATAAGTATTTAGAGAAATGCATGTTGTGTCTATTCTTTTTGGTACCATGTAACTTTTTTAGCCACTACTAGTAATGCTTGTCAAAGGCTGACTATACTGTTACTTTGCTGGTGTTATTTCTCATACTTGGTGGGACTGAAAAACTTTTCCAAAAGCTGTTTCTTCCTTCTGATCACATAATAAAGAGAAAAAAAAAAGTTACTTTCTTTAAGACATAATTTGTGTATTCCCTAACAGTCATTTTGATTTTTATAGGCACACAAGAAGAAGCTGCAGAGGCTTATGATGTTGCTGCAATCAAATTCAGGGGTGTAAATGCTGTCACAAACTTTGACATATCGCGATACGACGTTGAAAAAATCATGGCTAGTAATACTCTGCCTGCTGGTGAACTAGCTAGAAGGACTAAAGAAAGAGAGCCAAGAGAGTCAATTGAATACAAGAATGAGGAATGTGTTCAAAATGACAACAACAACAATGGGAATATCACAGATTGGAAAATGGTGTTGTATCAAACATCTAATCCTCCTATAGGGTCGAATTATCGAAATCCCACATTCTCCATGGCATTACAAGATTTGATTGGCATCGATTCGATGAATAATTCAAGTAACCATGCCACAATTCTTGATCATGATCAACAGAACAAGATTGGTAACCACCACTTTTCAAATGCTTCATCATTGGTAACAAGTCTTGGTAGTTCAAGAGAAGCAAGTCCTGATAAAACTGCTGCCTCATTAGTCTTTGCAAAGCCTACGAAATTCGCCGTCCCAACGGCTACTACTGTCAATGCTTGTATTCCCTCTGCTCAACTAAGGCCAATTCCAGTCTCCATGGCTCACCTACCAGTCTTTGCAGCTTTGAATGATGCATGAGAAAAAATGCAACTACTGCTTTTTTTGGTTACATGTTGTAACTTGTTTTTTTTGCATGAACAAGAAAAAGGAAAAGAAATTGGTAGTGGTTGGTTGAAAAAAGGTGAAAAGGAAAAGAAAAGAAAGGAAGATGTCGGATTTTAGCTAGTGTTTTTATATATTTTTTCTTCCTAATTTTGAATGTAAGTGGATGACTTTAGGGTACTAATGGACAGACTAGGTGGAGGGGCCAGTTACCTGTCTGTAACTATGTATTGGAAACTTTTTCAAACTCAAAAAAAAAAAATCCTCTAGGCATCCTTGGATTTACTTTTTTCAAGTAATGGAGGTAATTAGTATTATTATCTTCTTTTTCTCTTGCTCGATGTTGCTTTGAGGCTCGACTAATCCAAATGTGCAACTAGAAATCTCACTTTGTAAGTTTTATGTTGTTATGAAGGGTCTAATCTCATGATGAAATTTCAAGTAATTGAAGATGACCCCATTTTTATGGTTCAATCTACTTTATATACCTTTGTGGATTCTTGATCAAAGTACAAAAAACTAATTACTCCATATGTTTCTCAATAATGCAAAAAGAAAAGGTATATCCTTTGACCAAATTATGGCATTCTCATATATTGATAACACCATCATTCCCATATCTTTTTCTTTTTCTTCTCTTTGAGATAAAGGCAACAAACATTCCCTCTCATATTTCAAAAAAGTGTTGGAAAGAGGGAGATTCTTGGATTGAATTTTTTTTAAGGATTTATATATAGGTCATTATTAGTTACAACTTTGTCTCCTTTAGCTTAGTTAAAAAATCACTTTAGCTTTTCAAAGACCACTTACTTATGCCTACTAAAAGCAATTCCATATCTTGATGAGTTGATGTGGCACTAATTATTAACCTAAAGAAGTTTTTTTAATAATTGATCTTCACTTATTATTATTTTTACTCACACGTGTGAATGTGTGTGCCTTTTAGTGCACGTACTTGAGCTAAAATTACCATTGAGAAAGTTTTTGAGTAGTGGTA
This sequence comes from Jaltomata sinuosa, assembly GCA_003996215.1. Lineage (NCBI taxonomy): Eukaryota > Viridiplantae > Streptophyta > Magnoliopsida > Solanales > Solanaceae > Jaltomata > Jaltomata sinuosa. Next base: position 36,817 of record QJPP01001680.1, read on the forward strand.
AATTTTGCATTATTAGAGACAAAGAGGAAATGATGCCGGGAAAGCAGGAATATGTACCAAATAATGTTAAATTTTGCTTGTTATTGAATACTCTCTCAGCTTCAAAATAAGTGTCTGATTTACCTTATTTTACGTCACTTTACTTATCTTCTTTACTAAAAATAGATGGTCCAAATAGTTGTTATTTAAAATTAAGGTATAATTAGTTATTTGTTTCCACTTTTACCCTTAGTCATAAATATAGAGAGATATTAATATAGTGCAAAGAAGAGAAGTATGTTGAGAAGTAATAAATAAGGATAGTTTAGTCAAATTACACTCTAGTTAATATTTTTCTTAAGGAGTGTGTAAACAAAAAATGTGACAAGTAAAGTAATTCGAAAAGAGTACAATGTTAGCTCTATTTATTAATGTTTCTTGAGAATTGAGTACTATTAAAAGTAGTTTTTTAATACAAGGATATAGTTGAAAATAGTAATATTTTTTCTTGTCTTAAATTCGTAAAGCGACAATTACGTTCACTGTCCATTTGATTTTCCAGCATTAGAAATAATTATCGTTAATGATAAGGTTAGTAGTTAAGTGATAAATTATCTCTTAATTTTCTAAACTTGAAAAGTAAAAGTAGACATTTATTTTTAGTACAGTGAATAAATAAAAATAAGAGAAGAAATACTTTTTTTGTTGTTGTTGCTAAAGCGGTACTTGTTTTGGGACGGAGAGTAACAAAGTTACCAACAAGTCATTAATTATGAGTAAAAGAGGAAATTAATGGTATGTTGATTCATAGTAAGTGCATGTTTCACTAATTAATGTCATATATGTTTCAAATTAGGACAAAGTTAGATACTGCATGGACAGTACAAAAATGGTCCAAAAGTTAAAAGAGTGGACCCAAAAATGAAATGACAAGGTGGGTAGTGCCCTCATATATTGTACTGATCTTCATAATCATGATGTTATTGTTCTATCCTTATCAATAACTTCATTAGCTGGCCATAATTGCGCATAAACTTTTTAAGTAGGGTATTAACTGGCCACAATAACTAATTTATAAATGAAGAGTTTGTGTTTTATATAAGGGTGTAAATCGGGCCAGGTTGACCTGGAACCGGATCAGTCCTGCCCGGTAAAAGCCCGGCTCGATCTAACCCTTAGTTAAAGAGTTGGGTTGGTCCGGATCGCCTATTACAACCAAAACGGCCGGTTAAAGTTTTGAACCCATAACCCAGAATCGGTCATAACCGATAATGTCACGTCGATTAACCAACCCAGCCCGATCCAATCCGGCCCAATTTTTAACTAATAAATAAAAATAATAATAAGTAATTTGTATTTTATTAATAGATTTTAAAGAAAAATAATTTTTTAGTGTAACCCGATCCTGCCCGATCGATATAACCCGAAACCGAATGGGTCACTTTAAACCCTTTTAGTATCGGACCGGTTGGACCCAGATAGGACCAACCCGACCCCGAACCCAGCCAGTTCAATTTTTGTCAACCCGGCCCGGCCCGACCCACTAGATACCCTTAGTTTTATACAGTAAAAAACTTAATACATATTAGTACCTTCTTCGTATTAATTTGTTTGTCTTATTTTTACTTGACACAAAATTTTAAAAAGTAAAGAAGACTATTGAATTTTGTGGTCTTAAATTAATGATATGTAAATTATATCAAAATGCCCTTTAATCTTGTAATTTAAAACATGTTATGTGGAAAGTTATAATAAAAGAGTTGCCAAAAAAGAAAAGAGACAATTTCTTGAAACAGACTAAAAGGAAATTAAGACGAACAAATTAAAAGGGGTGAAATATATAGGTATTTGTAAAGGTCATTCGAGCGGAATCTTGGAGCAACAAACAAATTATCTCTGTGAGATCTAAAAGTTATGAGTTCAAGTCATGAAATTAGTCACTGATTATGTCAGGATTAGATTGCCTACACTACACCCTTTGGAGGAGGGTAATACGACCTTTCCTTGAACCTTGAGTAACGTGAGATACTTCATGCATTGGATTGCTCTTTTTAGGAAGAATAGGTTATACTAAGCTACTTCCATAAACTAATAACTATAATGCTCTTAAAAGAATAGTGATAATAATTGCATTTATAAGGAAAGAAAAATAAAAAGAAGGCATATATGAAGGAGGGGAACATGTATAATTGATTAAAATTTCTTGTTGAAAGGTCATTGTAATGGTCAAAAGGATTGAAAAACCTTTGTGGAAAAAATGGGAAAGTGAATATGGATACTTCTAAATTCTATAACTAAAAAAGCTACTACTATACTAAATAATGTGATTTGAAGTTTGTCACCTTTAATTGGTTTATAGTCAAAAACAATGATTACATAATCGGTTGTGGACAGCTATATAGTATAGTTAATTAAAGTAAATCCACTATGTATTATGTAAGACAGCACTTGATCACCTAAATAAACTATTTTTGTCCTCCATGCAATATTTACTTCAAATGGTATGACAATATTCTTAGCACTGTCTCACAATCCTTTCATTTAAAACCTCTGGTCAGTGTCGAAACTAGAATTTTTATAAAGAGTGTTCAAAATTTGAGTATGTATCTCTAAAACGTTATTTTTAACTTATATATATATAGTATTATTTTTTATATACATAATATAATTTTTTGATAAAAGAATATTCGAGTGATCACGCTTGGATCAAGGTAGCTACGCCCATACATGTTAGTACCAATCTATTAGTTGATTTCTCAAATGATCACTCGAGTAGTAATTATTATTTTAGATAGCCACATTTTATTTTGATTTCAAGTTTTTTTCAAAGAAAAAACTTTTCAAAATAATAACTATTAACTGAGCAACTATGAAAAATCATCTCTAACAACCTAGATGCAATAAGGTCAAAATTCTTGATGGTTATTTTTAAGAATTTGCGCTGATAATTAAAAAAAAATTCACTATCAGGTCACCTGAAAAAATAATTAAAGTACATCATGTTCATATAATGTGAGATTAGTAGCACAAAAAATAAAACAGGCTAGCTACAAGAAGTTTAAAATGCATTAACAACGTAAAAATCATTAACATAGCTAAAGGTGTGTCTGGTCTGGAGGAAGACAATTTATGAAAAATGTTTTCTAATTTTTTCACGTTTGATTGATAAAAAGATTTGAATTTCTTCTAGGAGAATAGGTTCCGTGAAAATGAGGAAAATGATAGAAATAGGACAAATATGTTCAATAAATGGCATTCCACATTAATTGTCTCCTCTCCACCCCATAGTCCCCATCCCGTCCCAACCTCCATAGTGTTTGCTTAGATTATATATAAGTACTTTTGAAATAATATTTTCTACTTACTTACCAAATGTAATAAAAACAAGTTTTTTTTGAGGAAAATATTTACCTTCCTACCAAACACACCTTACATCCTACTTTTAATTTGGATTTCAAAAAAATTGGAATCCTACTAATTTATCTTTTGAAAATAAAAACTAAACAAATAAGAGGTGTAAATGAAGTTTGGTGTAAGATAAAATTAATGGATAGTACAAGAATAATTATACGACCCTATATCCAAAATTATTCAAAAAATTTAAACATTAATAGTACTCCATAAACAAAAAAATGTATGCGGCAAAGCGGACCACAAACATCAGTTTAATTTTATTTGAGGACCATGTATATATATTACTTATAAAGTATAACTTATATTATATGCTCAAAGATTTAAGAAGATTTTTTTCTTGAAAAATAAAAGTAAGAAAAAAACACAAGTAAAAACAAAGAAGAAAACGAAAACCGTACAATAAAATAGCAGTATGGCAGCTGGGAAAGAGTGGGACAATTCTACAACTACACAAAACATGTTGATTCGTTTTCAAAGAGTTAATAACACTAAGTAGATTTTATTTCAGAAAAGGACTATGATATGATGAGCCCAGAATATATATATAATGTTCCCTCTACAGGGACCTTGTTTCCTACCATGAAACTGAAAATATTTTGAATAATTATGTAAAAACAGTTGAATTTTGTTGCAAAATAAATGGTCCCTCTTTTAATTGTACCACATTTCCACGTGAAAATTGGCAGGCTAAAAAACTCTTAAATCGGATATGTGACATTATTGTTTCTATGCCAAACTAAGAAGGCTTTTTACATTATTGGTAAGTTTACTAGATTGCTTTTTGGTTAGGTAAATAATTAAAACCCTAGGTGAAAAACAGAGGGCAAATCTATGGTTCTAAGTTTTCTCTGCTTTTTAATTAATTACTTAGGTGTGTTTTTCGAAAACAAAGTCAAGACAAGATTTATATATACTCTATTATTCACCGATTTTATTTGTGAGAATATATTAGATATGTTGTTGTAGTACTATTTCTAAAAAAATGTACGTTTTAATATGAGTGAGGAAGTTGAAGTATCAAAAGACTTTTATTGTGATAGGATAGGATATAAATATATTATGGTAATCATTTATTCAAATATAATCCACAAGAGGTGGATTCAAAATTTTAATGGGTTCCACCTTCAATGATTTAATATTGACCAACTCGCAATATTTTTAATATTTGTTAACATGTCGTTGGTCTTAAAAATATTATTTCTGATAGACCATTTTTTTTTAAATACTAAGTTAGTTGAACCCGCAAAAACTCCATTCACCACTCTCTTCGGTCCAAATATTTCTAGTAGTTTTGGGCTTTTGGCAAACAAATTAATTGGTGGAGTGTTAATTAAGTGAGACATTTAGGGAGAAATAGAAATGATAGCTTAGACAAACACCTTTATTATTAAAGTCATAATATTTTACTTAAAGAAGTATTATTTTTTTGGTTAAACTATCAAAAGAGACATACCTCCTTATCATATTTACTAACTCTCTTACTACTTTATTTTAATTACTTAATATACCACATGTAAACACCTTGATACATCGTTCCAGGTCATGATACATCGCCTCACCTCGTGATACATCGCCCCATTGTATCAAAGGTAATTATCCAGAGATGAGGCTATGTATCATGCCTTGGAGCGATGTATCACACCTTGAGGCGATGTATCAGAGCGAAGTAAGATGGAAAAAGAGTAATTAGCTCCCAAAGATGTGTGTTTTATGTAAGTTACCCTTATTTTTTTTTAAAAAGAAGAAGATAAAATAGTATTGATAGAAGGTATAGTAATAATTGGCTTATATGTAAAGTGATAAATACTCGTTTATATTTAATTATGGTCACACGATTCGAGCTCCAGATATACCCTAAAATAAAATTTACCGACGCGAATTCAAATTAATCAAACTTCAAAATAAGTATCGAACATCGGGCGGAAAACCAAAACATTAAAGAGTCGTTTGGTAGCTGGTTTGGAGGTGGGTTATACATGTATTATATTCTGTATAAGTAATACCATGTTTTGTTGCTGGTTAGAAGGTAAATTATTCATGTATAAATTAATACGGTGTTTGGTTTGCAATTTAGAAATCCGCATAACTAATACATGTATATGTTATGAGGGAATTTATGTATTATGCAGGATAGAAGGTGGAATAAGTAATACATGTATAACTAATATATAAATAACTAATTCCTGTATAAATAATACATAAATTCCCACGTTACTAATCACTACATTACTAATACCTGCATAATTCTAACTAACTGTCAAACAACCCCTAAGTGGGTTACACTTATAGGCACATGATGGTGAAGACAGTAATTCCCAGAAGTTAGTACATTTTTGACAAAGGGAAAGATAGAAGGAAAAAATAGAACATTAAATAAGGAGAAAGCTAAAATAGGGGAGGTATGTCCTGGTCTCCTAGAGAAAAGGCCATAAATATGGAACCCCTTATTCTCCAATTTCACCATTATTGAATGGCAGTGTTAGATCAGCTTCTTCAATTTTTTCACCAGTACCCAGGTCCCCCTTCCCTGCCCTTGTGTTTAATGCAAATTATTATTTACACAATATGTATGCTTCATTCTTTTTCGAAAAGCAAATTCAAAATTTGGAATTTATGAATTTCTGTAACAATTTTGAGTTAATATATAACAGTCAAATATTTATAGTTAGAGAATTTTTAAATATGTATAAATTTGGGCAAAACTTGAACCGAGCGTCTATTAAAAATAGTTTATCTGCCTTCATAAGGTAGAGGATACGTACACACCATCCTCTCCAAACCTCACTTGTTGGATACACTGGATATGTTATTATTAATTATTGTATAAAATTCGGGCAAAACTTAAACTGAGGATATACTGGAAACAACTCTATCTATCTTCACAAGGTAGCGAAGTAAAGGGGTGTACATACCACTCTACAAACCCCACTTGTAGGATACACTAGGGTTATTGTTGTATAAAACCTGGGCAAAAATAACAGGTGATTTACAAAAATGACCTTGAAGAAAGGTGATCTTGAACTTTTGATCTCCCTTGCCTTATCGACAAACTTTCAAGTTTAACAAGTTTTGATTTTTGACCTTGAAGATAGCAAACGGGAGGTCAAGAGTTGAATACCTACTCATTTTCCAGATCATTCAATGTAATTTCCACACAAAAACTATTGAATTCCTACGAACACGTATATTATACTCTAAACTCGACTTTATATTCACGTATTTACTAGGAGTGTAATAACATCTACTTAACCGAAAGCTTCTGCAATGAATTGATCTAAAAATATTTACTTAACTCTGTTTTTATTTTTTCAATATACTATATTAAAAGTAGATGTTTTTATTTGTTCAGTTTAGAAAATCAAGAAATAATTTATTATTACTTACTTTCTAATTTATCTTTATTATTAACTGTAATCATTTATCAAAGCATTGATTTTTCTTATATCCGGAGGATGATATATAGTAAAATTGACATTTTATTTATGACATAATACATAAACGTGCCTTTTAATTTGAACTCAACTATCATCTATGCCCTTCAACATTAGATGTACACAATTAAACATTCAAAATTATATAAAGTTGAACAAGTAAACACACGTATCCTAGACGGACAAGTAAATATGGACTGAAATGTAGTATAGTAAACTATAGATATTTTCAGAAAAGCACACAGCTAAATTAAACGATCAAAAATTGTTTTTTTAGAACAAGAATCTCACATAAATTAAAGGTCCACTGGACGTCCATTCCCAATGCAAATTGGTTTGAGGATGGGTAGCTAAATTCAAAAATTAGGTCATTCGTACTTATGTGACAAAAAAAGAAAAAAGCAACATTTATACGATATTTTTGCAGATTCATGGTACACTTGCTCTGCGTAGTAATTAAATTGTAGTAGTACCATTTTGATTTTTGCTGGCTACCATTATGAGGTATATCCCCCTTTTTGTTTTGGAGCTACAACGTGATTAGTTTGTTCAGAAATACCATACTATCGATGAAATTATGGATACAATTCAAGTAGAAGTTAACGCTTAATGGATTTAATGATTTATCACCCAAATCCTTTAAAATAGCATGTAACCATTGTACTAGTCAACTGATGTTAGTGTACAAAAAATGAGAGGAGGAAAACTACTCTTTTGTGATTTTTAGTTAACATGAAGAATAGTAGCATTATCATGTGAACATGCCGTTTAATTTAGTCTCAACTCACATGTATGTCCTCCAACTTTGTATGTGCACAAGTAGACATTTAAACTTGTATAAAGTTGAACAAGTATGCACATGCGTCCTACGTGGCATAATACATGTAGGATGCCACGTAGGGATATGAATTGCCACATAGGACGCCATGTATGATGCATGTGTTTTCTTGTTTATCTTTATACAAGTTTAAGTGTTTACTTGTGCACATCCAAAGTTGAAGGGCATAAATGTGAATTGAGGCCAAGTTAAACGGCACATTTATGAATTATGCCTTTATAGTATGTGTAGATTAGTACATCGGGAAATAATATTCTCCTTGTTTCAATTTATGTGACACGGTTGAAATTTTGAGATTTAAATTTCTAAATTTTTACCATGAATTCGGACATAGAAGTTTTATGCTTTTTTGAAATAAAATTTATATATTTAAAAACTACGTAAAAAATACTCTAAAATCACAATAATTAACAACTTAATATATTTAAAAAATATTAAAAGAAATCGATCGAAGAATATTAGTAGCTTAGTTGGTTGATTACCTGAACTTTCACCTTGTAGGTGAGGATTCGATTCCCTACCTTGTAATCCCCTCCCTTATTTCCCCTTCCCCCACCCCCATTTTTAAGAAATTTCGATCAAAGAAAAAGTTAGTTGACTCTCGAAATTCCAATGGTGTCAAAGTACACTTATGTTTTTCATTATAAATATATACCAGGGCAAGAATATTTGGCTGGACTTAGTTCAGGATCGATGTAATTGAGACAACTAAGTAGAGGATGGGGAGATAGTATAAATTAAATCCTTATCTTCTTTATAAGCCAAAAAAAGAAGAAGAGGGAAATAATAGAAGGAAAAGGATAGAACGAGAGAGGAGACAAATGACGTTAAGTTGCGCCGTACAATTCTGCAAAACCCGATATGTCCACATCCCCAAATCTAATTCCATATCTCTTTTTCCCGTGGAAAAATATTTATTATCTATAGTAATAATTTTTTTTTATTGGACACTTATAATATAGTTTTAATACATATTGCAGAGAATAATCTATAAAATACATATAATATAAGTTTTATTCATTGATAATACATTTATCACATATTTTAATACATTTATAATATATTGTGTCAATTTCTCATCAAACAAGCATAATATATTTTAAAAACACTTATAATATATTTATATTGCATGCATAATTCACTCTTAATACATAGTGCAGATTTATCATAGTATTGCTATGTATTACTATAGATGATAATAAATAAAAAATATTACTAAAAATAATAATAATTTATTAAAAAGTACTCACCCAAATAACTTTTCCTTTTTCTATCCTTGCTTTTGTCACTAAAGTTCTCTTTTCCTTGATTACAAAATTTACTTGGCTGGGCCTGGTGGCCTTTTCCAAATCCATAATGGGCTGGGCTTTTAAAAGGAGTCCTAACATATGTGTTACGTCTTGGACGGACCTCGCGCAGCAACCAGTTTTGGGGTCAAGTTCAAGAATGACGCTAAAATGGATTGGTCTTGATATTTTATTTTCTATAAGAAAAGTCTTATAAAAATTGACTTTATAAAGGGTGGCCTTGTTTTTTTGACCCTGCTTAATAAATTTTGCTCATAAGACAGACGTTTAGGACATTTCAAGACAGTGTATCTACATAATTGATTAGAAGTTCTGCTTTATAGGCAAAAGTTAGAACTTAGGTGTATTGCCTATCAGACATAAATTCTAACGTTTGTCCATAAGTTAGACTTAGTGAAATAGTGTAAGTTATTGTTAATGGGATATTAGTTAGTTTTTGTTAAGCCACTGAGCTGAGTTTTGCCTATAAAGCAAGAGTTATAGAGTATCTCATAAGTAAGACTTAGTGATACAGTGTAAACTGTTGACCCTTAAGCGTAACTTGTTATTTAAATTTTCAAGCGATTCGGACACAAATATTCAAGACCAAACATTTAAGGAACAAAAATTTAAGATCAAACACTTTGACAGACACTAGACATAATTTCGTCACTAATTTTGGGTTGGGATTTTTACACTACATAGCAGCCCAAAGAGGCCCACCTAAAAAAGATGAAAGGATTGATATGTGCTACAACTTAAAAGACTCGTTTTCGTTTGGTCCATGACCATCGAAAGTCCAATGGAGCAATATTTATGAATCTAATTGTGAAGGAAACTAATAATGTAACTTGAAAACTTTAGGGAAGTTAAATCATTATAATTAAGCTTCTCTGGATACTCCTGTTTTGTTAAATCCGCTAACAAAGTCTCATATTGTTAGCTTAAATAAAATAAAATTATATAGAAAGTGTAGTAATAATCTTTAATTAGATTGTTTTAGCCCAACAATAGTACGCTAGATATAAAAAGAAATTACATGTAAAGTGTAGTCATGATAATCGTTAATTAGATTGTTTAGGCCTTGCAATAATACACTAGATGTAAAATAATACTATAGTTTATATCTTGCTGTTTTCCCACACGTATAACTTGGAGAGTTTAGACATGGATCGATAATCAAAGACGGGTCTACAATGGTAATTACTATAGCTTTGCATGAATATAGTAGTTTTTGACTGTGAATGTAGTTATAATTGTGTGTTAATATACGAGGGGTAATTTAAGAGAATAACTTTGGAGGTAGATGGTCTTTGTGAACTTTTGGTCCAGCTTGCTTCATGGGCAAAACATAAAGTTTATCAAATTTTAACTTTTGATCCGGAAAGTTCAAAATCACTCATTTTCAATTTCATTGAATGTAATTTTGTGAATTTGAGGTTGTAATAGACTTATGAATGAGATAAATTCAACAAATTAATGTAGAATTTGGTATAATGTAAATAGACTTTAGACTTTTACTACTTAGATCCAAATTGTTTGAAAGCAGTAGTAAATGTAGTAACTCGACACTCCTTTCGATGACTAATTGTAACACTATTGACCAATTTGAATAAATGTGGATGCTTCTCAATCACCAAAAAGTTTCAAATATATCTCCACCCAAGAATTGCATGCAAGGCCATGCAGAAAGCACAATTATCACAACAAAATTATGTTGTTTGCTAAATTCTCATGTCTAAGCTAGTCCTAGCAATATTACCATATGCAAACTCCAAGAACAACAACTCAGATGTTTTCAGCTTTCTTTCTGCAAGCGATGCATTAACTTCGTACTAATTTCACATGGTGTGTTCGGTATGTGCATCGAAACTCAGATTAATTCAAATTTACGTAACATAAGACCATTAAAGAAGAAGTGCTCCACATCAGGATTTTTCTCATACTTAAGAGTCTGCGGTCATATTCGAGACTTTCGATGAAGGATCAATCGAGTAATACTATTCATCTCTGCACAATATATCCTTGTTGGTGTAGAGATCTAAAAATTCACTTAATATGTATAAATAATTTATTAAGAATCCAATAAGCTGCATCTTTTATATTCCAGAACCCACAACTAAACTCAAAAATTTTGCTCCGCCTCTGAGTACTACTCACAACATTATTTTTACATACAACAATATAATTTAATTTGTTCAGTGTGCAAGACTACTCATCCTCGTCATTACCATAAAGAGGGGCTCTGCACAAACTTCTTGATGGGGAAATTAACTTAAAAAATGTCATGAAAATGATTGTCTTCTTCATGGTTGTCGATGGAATTATTGTTATTACAGCCAAGAAAAAATAAAGCAGCATTCTTATATTATCAATCTAGTACTAATTAATCTGCAGCCTTAATACGGCTAGCTTTTACTATAAGTAATATTTCTTATAGTATTACTTTAATTTTTTAAAGGAAAAAGCTTAATAATTACTCGTGTTCTGCGCATGCTTCCTAACTCTCAGATTAATATATATACTCCCTCTGTTCACTTTTACTTGTCACATTTGAACTTGACACGCCAATTAAGAAAACAATGATTGACATAAGTATTTTACCATAATACCCTTATTAATTGATGTTTACTTTTAGGTCTTGAAAATGGTTTAAAGAATAAGTAATTGTGGACAAGTAAAAATGAACGGAATGAGTATATTGGTTTGCATGGGTTTCTGAGATTTACCTATTAATTAACTAGTCTTAAACTACTCTTCTTAATGGAGTAGGTTTTTTAGTTAGCTTTACTTCTTAGCAATGGCAAGCACGACCCTTAATATATAAAAGAAATACTGTGTATTCAATTCATCATAATCAAAACTTACTAGAAACTATATGGAGTATTTGTAAACTAACAACAAATCAACAATGTATACCACAATACTACAACCTTGATGGTGTGTGCTCTATATTTAACGTTAGTACCATATTAAAATTCTGGTTAAGATAAATCGAATTAATCAATGGGATCAACGGTACTTCCAACGAAAAATATATGGAAGAGTTAATGTTGTGCTAACAGAAAATCAAAGTTTATCAAAGCCAAACCTAAAGTTTCTATAAAAAAAAATTATAGTAGCTTTTTATGATTATAATTTATATAGACAATAATCCAGCAAAAGAAGTAATTTGTGATCCCCACCCCCCACCCCCTAATTAATCTGAACCATAGTTTTTTAACTGGTAAAAGCTTTGGGGGTGGGGTCCAACTTTTCATAAACAGTAGTGATGACAAAGCTTCTTTTGGAGATTAATAATGTTATTATTATGTTAATATAGAAAAGGTATTTTGGAGTATGGTCTAAAGCAAAGCATGAAGTGAATTTGGAAGTTGATTATGTTTAAAGTTAAAGAATCTGATTAGGCACATATATAAGTAAGCTTTATTAGAGATTCTTCTCTTTGAGGTATCAAACCTATCATTGCTAATTGGGGAGGACCACAATCCTTGTGAAAACTCAAAATTAAAGGCAAACTCCCCCATAAAAAAACCCATTATAAGCCGCATGCGATATCGTTTATTGCATTTTCGAGTTTTTACATGGTTTTTATTATGACATATTAATCACCGAGGGTCGTTTGGTAAGGTGTATAATAACAGTAAAGAATATGGTGCATTAATAATGTTTGGATTACCAATATTTGCATTAGTTATGTTTATATTAGTTATGTTGAGATTTTTCTTATGCAATGATTGATTTAGTAGGCGTTTGGCCATGAGAATTTTTCACTATTTTTCGAAAAATTATTTCACTTTTTTTCGGAAATAATGTTTGGCCATAAAAATTCCAAATACAACTCCGGAGTTGTATAAGGGTGTTTTCACCTTTTTCACTTTTTAAATTATTTTCTTTGAAAAAATCCTAATTTTTTTATTTTCATAAAATAACTCCATTTTAATTATATTTCATTTTAAAATTATATTTTATGTTTTTTAAAAATATATATTTACTAGATAATTATTGCAAAAGTTATGGCTAAACACAACTCCAACTCCAACTTTGAAAATTTCAAAAAAGTGAAAAAAAATTTGGTTCTCATGGCCAAACGGCACCTTAGTGTATTCAAAATAACATGAGTATCACAGAATTTCTAAAAAAAATATTTGTTTACAAAATACCCTTCACTAATATGGTGGAAAGGATGTGGAAAGGATTTTGAGGGGCAATTGTATCTTTAACGATGCTAATGCATGCATTAAAATCCATTGTATTACACTATTACTAGTACCATGGATTTTCATGTATTAGTTAATTATACACACCTTAATACCAAATATAGTGTATAACTAATGCTTAATACTTGCATTAGTTATACATAAGTTGAAAAAGTATACCAAACAAAGTATTAGAATACACAAAATTAATACATAAATTATTTTTTCTAATGCACTCTGCCAAACGACCCTTAAACTGTTTTTAACGAGTCTTTGTTTAGTTAATTGTGATTAAGGAGGATTCACAATTAGTCCTACAAAAGTTTTGAAAATATGTGTCTAATAGAGATACTTTATCAAAATATCGTCGTAGTTCAAATGTTCAAATGAATTTACTATTTAAGAGGTTGTCGATGTATTCCACCTTATAAGTTTTAACATTTTATCTCATATCTGTATTATTACTACCACGTTTTATTTCAACAGGAATGTATGAAAATTGTTACTACTAGTTACTAGTATATTTCCCATACTACCCCTGAATCCCATCTCTCAGGTAGCTGGGGATACCCCTACTTAGTTGTAATGAGAGGAATGATTTGATGTGAGTGCCCACACTGTTAAGTTTGGTATGCCATCTGAATCATCTTTCATCTTTTATATCATCATATTTGTCATTGAAACATTTGAAGCATAAGTTTGCATAAATTTGTAAATTAAGATACTTGTAATAATTTGCCCATATAGTAGTACAACATCTTTTCCTTCTAGAAATTTCCAAAGATTTTTAGTTTGAGTTTTCATTTATTTATTTTTTAACTTTGGTCGGGGTTTTGTTCAATATATAGGAGGCAATTTAATTCATATGATATCAAAAGATTACATGATCACCTGTCATATTTATGTGATTATTATGAATGAGCGGGTTTAAAAGAGTTAAAATGTGACATTTTTATGAGATTTTATTTGAACAATGTTATTTAAGTTGTACTCATTTTCTAAAAATTATTTAACTAGTTTGACAAGTTTCAATCAGATATATTCTTTCGTGGACACTATTACTGCACATCTGTTGTCTCATATATATATTCGAATCAGATTAAATAACAAAAAAGAATTATTTATAGACAAGATGTAAAGTTCATATTTATATGTAAATTCAAATACCCAAAGAAAAATGTTGTGTGCTCTATTCGAATTGGGAGGCAAATATATGTCCAGGCCTTGTGCCAAAATGTCTCAAGTTTGGTTTTGCAAATGACATAATTTTAGTAAAAAATGTTTGAAATTAGACCTTCTCAAGATCAAAACCTCAATAAAAAATGCTGTAAGTTGGCCTTGACAAGTGGTTATATATCTTAAGCCTTGTCAATATCACAATTTTAGTCAAACATGTATAAAGTTTGGTCTTATCAAGTTTGCAATTTTAGTAAAATAATATAAGGAGTGTCCTTGACAAGGCCACAATTTCAGTAAAAAAATGTCTGAGATAGGTCTTACCAAGGCCACAACTTCAATAAAAAATATCTAAAGTCGAACTTGTAAGCAATACTAAACTTCAGGCAAAAATGCTCGATATTTGACCTTCACAAGACTATACTTCAGACAAAAATAGTTGAAGTCATACGTAAATTTTCAACTTCGATCATATACGTCGCTCGAAGCGGGAAACTTACAAAGTTATTAATGTCGGGTACAAATTAAAAATCATCCTCAAAAGCAAGTATTTGTGCACTTTTCCTCATCAAAATGAATTGTGTATTAATTCGTTCAAAAATTACTTGAACTGAAATGTGATGGATCAAAATTTAAATTCTCAACCTGTCCAAAATTTACTTGGACTGAGATGTGGTAGGTCATGGGATAAAAATAGTAAAATGGCCAACCCACCCAACTCATATATAATTTTACTTTTTTTCTATGTTTTTTTTTTATAATTTATTTTATTATCTAAAAATTTTCCCTTATTAAGCAAAAAAAGATATTTTTCCTTATTAAAAAAAATCTAGATAAGGTTTTCCGTAGGTTAATTTGGGAGACATATTTATTTAATTTATATAAGCTCAAACTAAATTAAGCGGCTCAAAGTGAATTAAATTAGTAAATAGATAAATCATTAAACTCCTCAAATCTACCTAGATTGAACAAGTCATATTTTTATAAACTAATTTACTATTCCGATACGACACTATATATCATTAATGAGATAGTCAAAACACTTAA
This sequence comes from Jaltomata sinuosa, assembly GCA_003996215.1. Lineage (NCBI taxonomy): Eukaryota > Viridiplantae > Streptophyta > Magnoliopsida > Solanales > Solanaceae > Jaltomata > Jaltomata sinuosa. Next base: position 52,187 of record QJPP01001680.1, read on the forward strand.
TTTCTTTTACTAGTAAACTAGAGAGTTGTAAGTGCCACAATAATAATTATATGTCCACGCCCAATTCCTATATATAATAATACTATATATAATAGATCCAGTAGTTCAACTATCCACATGCATTTAATTTTGAATTATTAGTACCAATCACGTTATAATAACGAATGATACACCAAATTGTTGATGTACAACTACATTATATATTGCCGTGACGGAATTCAGAACTTTCTTGACTAATGACTAATGTGTATTATAATTTCATAAAAAGTTAGGCTGATTCTTAATTATGATCCACGTACGTGATATGAAAACAAATGTGTTATCAATTGGTTAGTAAACAAGGAGCAATTTTTTAGCGAAGTGTAGAATGTACCGTCAAATTATATTCAATATGATTCCACAAAATCTAATCTCGTTTTATCACCGGCCATTAAAATCTTGTAAATGTAACACAATACAAAACCAAAAGCTTAGAAGGTAAAGCTAGATTAATATATCCCTACAGATATAGAGCCAATTTGCTCTTGGTGTATTAGCTTCCATTCCTCGTTGTTGATGTTGCTGGGAGGTTAAGTCATATACTTGAACTTATATACAATAACAACAATAACATATCCAGTGTAATCTCACAAGTGAGACGTCAACCCCTTGGACCAACCTCAACTTTTGAAACTCAAAGATAATGGATTGGATCAGTCCATTTGATTTTCTTCATCTAAATATCAGACTTAGTTTGCATGAGAAAGAGGTCGGATTAGACAGATGTCACAAGTCCCTCAACTCATTTAAACTAATTAGCCGTGGGGCCGAAGTGCTATTTTTGTAATTTATATAAAATGTATAGTGTACATTTATTGATTTGATATAAATATGAAATAACTTTTTCTCCAAGAGATCAGCTTGTACTTATGAATCAATAATCAAGAATTTGCTCCAAAGTGGATCTTTCTTTGCATTAATAATCAAGAATTAGCTAAAATAGGTGATTCTTCCATCTGTTTTAGCGTTGGTGGACAGAGTTATCTAGTACCTGTTACTGGTGGGAGGTGACAAGTATCCGTGAAATTAGCCGAGATGCGCAAAAACTGGCCCGAACACCACGGTAAAAAAAAAGAAAAGAATTAGCTCCAATATTTGGATCAAGACTTTGGGTGTTGGTTTGGGGGGGGGGGGGGGGAGCCAATAATCTTGAATTTCCAGCAAGATAACAGCCTTAAGAGAGTATTGACCAGATAACACATGGTTTGACCAAGTTTTAAGGTTGGGGAGATTAGGTAGGTACAGTAGTGCTACATGAAATTAAAAAAAAACTAAGTACTAATTAAACAGTATAAAGAGACAGCCCCTACAGCTGGAAACAGTACTAGGACAATGAGGTAAAATTATGGGGATTAGATTCCCTAATCTTCTCTTATTATGTTATGAGAGGACCCAATGGGCAAGAAATTATTTCTTATATAATTTAAGAAAAGAAAAAAAAGAGATGGAACTGACATATATCAATTAACAAACAAATAGAAAAATGAATGGAAAACAGAAGAGATAGTACTAGTACTTCATCAACAGCAGCACTATCTTTTCAATTGTACAAATCTTAAACCTCACACTTTACTCTCTCTACCCATCAATCCAAGCAAATTCTCTACACAGCATCTTTTCCACACAACTTGGGGGCCCCATACCTTCTTTCTTTTTTCGGATTAGGATAAAAGGTTAATAGATAGTTGAATATTGTCTCGCTCTTCTGTTGATTAGATTTGGTGGTAGTTTGGCGCCCCATACCTATTTCTCCTTTTATACCAATAGTATTAGCAGTTTTGCGAAGTTCCCAGTTTTGCAGTTTATATTGCTACTGATTGTGGTTTGACTATCACATTATTTTGTTCTTGTTAGCATTTATTTTTGTTGTATGCTATGTGATGTTTATATATATATCAGTTGAGTTGGAGGACTTTCGTAAACAACCATTCTATATCCAGGGGTAAGGTCTGCGTACACTCTATCTTTCTCAAATTCCACCATGTAGGACTACATTGAGAATATTGTTGTTGTCATATATACTAAACTAACTCCCTTCATATATTAACTATAGGTCTAGAGTTCGAGTCCTGAAATAAAATCGTCTTTAGTAAATGTGCTTTACTACCTATAATGGGACTTCTTGGTACAACAACAATAACATGCCCAGTGTATTTCTACAAAGTGGTGTCTGAGGAAGATAAAGTGTACACAGTCCATACCACAAATTTGTTTTTAGTAAATGTGCTTTACTACCTATAATGGGACTTCTTGGTACAAATTCATATTAATTTAATATCATAACGAGTATCTACATCTAATGAGAAATCAAAAAGAAAAGATATCTCTATTCTATTTTGTGTGATATTATTATTTCAGAGGAGTCAAATAATTCCTTATTAAAATTTTAATAGTTGTGATTTTTATATTGTTTTTAATATGTAAAAGATTATTTCAGAAATTTAAGAAATCAATATCCAAATTCATGTCAAGATTAGATTAAAAGACTATTCACACTTCGAATCTTTTTTTTTTTTTGGGGGGGGGGGGGGGGGATGGAGTAAAGGGAGTAGTAAAAGAAACTCTAGTATTTGTTTCATATTCTTGGACATGAAGATTGTTGCAAGTTAAATTGAGTGTGCATCAAATGTTAATGGTAAAAGGAAAAAAAATTTAGAAATAATACTGTCGTCGTCCCAAAATACTTATTTTTTTGCTTTTCGGAAGTTAATTTGATTTTCAAAGTTAGATTGAATTAAATAAAATTATAATTTAAATATTCAAAAACTATATAAAAAGTCTGCATACACTCTACCCTCCTTAAATCCCACTTATCAGACTACACCGAGTATATTGTTGTTGAAAACTATACAAAAAGTGTTAGAACTTGCAAAAAAAATTCATTTCAATATAATGAAAAAATACAACTTAAAATATTGATCAAAGTTCATATGGTTTAAATTTCAACAACAATAACAGTATACTTAATATATTTTCACAAGTGAGATCTGGGGAGGATGTGATATACGTAAATCTTACCCTACTTTACGGGGTAAAGAAACTTTCAGATCAAGAAAATTATTTACAAAAAGGTTTGAAAGAAAAGCAAGATTAAAACGTTAAGATGAAAATATTGAAGAAAAGAAAGTATCGTATGATAAAATGGAAGCATATAATAATACTAGCAGATTAGTACTAGTAATAATACTAACAAGGGAACATACAAATACTATAGTTTATGTATTTTGGGATGGAGAAATATTACTATTATTATTAGTACCTATGCCTCAATTCAAGATTTTTTCTTGTAGGGAATATCACATTGCTATTTACATATCTGTGTTACAAGCATCAAACAAGAGTGCAGGCCTAAGTACAGTAGTATACATCATCTATCAAAAAGTGAGAAGTGATTTGGTGGGCCATAACATGCATAGTACACAGTAGAAATGAACAGTAGGACTCATTAACTTTGATGGACCACAGAAGCACAAGATTATTTCTGAAACAAGAGAAGAATTGTTAGGTTAGTTGGCACTCAGAGAAAAAAAAGAGTGTGTAACAGCAAAGAGAGGTCTGTTAGAACAGTTGGCAAAATGTGTCAGTTAAAAATTAGGAAAAGAAAGAAGAAAAAGTTATGTCAAACTTGGCCTTCAAGAGAAGAACAAGAACCTCTCCAATATGTAGTACTATGTGAAATCATTTAATAGGGCAGTCCGGTGCACTAAACTTCCGCAATGATCGACAAGAGGCTGTTTTCACGATTTGTATTCATGATTTTTTGATCATTTGATAATAACTTTACCAGTTACGATAAAGAAAATATGTGAAATCATTTATTAATGGGAAATATTAAAAAGCATAATGTATAGGAATGAGTGTATGTTATACAATATTTTAAAGAAAAGGAAATTACAAGGAGTTAAAGTATGGGGAAAAAAAGGGGAAGGATTAGGTTCTGTAATAATTTAAGCAACCATTTCTGTAAGAGCAGTTGGCAGTAGTTAGTATGTCTTTTAAAATCATAGATGTCACCATTTTGCTTGGGCAGGTAAAATACCTTTTACTATCTTCTTTTTATTATTACTCTCTCTTTCTAAATATAATTTGATCTAGTAGTAGTATAAATTTTGCTTCTTTGCTAGTTCTTGAAAGTACCCAAGTTGGTGAATTTAAGTAGTGTAAAAGGTTTACTATCAAAAACCCAATTTAGGCTACTGTGTGCTATATAATTGGGGTTAGGATCTGGTGCTTTTTAATGGCATTTTTAGCTAACATATTTCAGAATATCTGAAAAGTCTTATTGGAGTCTTTTCTTTTTCTTGATACTTGTGGGGCTTTTTTTTTTTGTTTGAGTTGTCTTTGATTCTAAGCTTCAGCTGAGACAATTGGTATATTTCCTTAACAAGAACCTTTTCTTTCTTTCTTTGTTTCACACCCCATTCTCATCCCCTATATTGAGAATTTGCTGGAAGATAAAGAACAGTGAATAAGGTTAAATGTGAAGCTTGTAACTTTCTCTCTGCTGTTTTTAATAGTAAACAAAAGGAATCTGCTTTCTTTTCATTATAATCTGGGGTGTGTGAGCTGTTATTTCATTTGTCTACTTTATGCTCTGAAAGTTTCATACTTTCTTGTCTCTGGGAATTACTTTTTTCCCCCTCTTGTTAGACTAGGCTTGATCCTAGGGTTCTTGAAACAAACAAGGGGGGTTAAAGATTTTATGCCTGCTACTTTGATTTTATTTTTTTAGCATTTGTTGTGTGTCTATAGGATGCTGCATTGAGAGATTTCTTTTGCTTTAAAGCTGCCAAGTTATTTTGTTCCTTGTTGAGTCTTGCAAGATATTAGTATCAGTTCTTTTTGGTCAAACCCCACTTTACCTTTTCTTTTTATTTTTCTTGCACAGAGTTCCTTTCTGTCAAATAGCAATCAAACTCCTTAGCTTGGGTTAAAAACATTGCATTGGTGGTGTTGCCTTTTTGAAGGTGCACGAATTGAGTTCAGACATCAGAACAAAATTTGTGGATCCTCTCTGCCTTGTATTTTCTTGAAAATGGGTACTAAGGGAACTGGTTCCTTCAATTGCCCTTCTACAGGGATGAATAGAGCAGATTCAATGTCCAATGTTGACCCTTTTAGTGGTTCTGGTTGGGATCCACTTCTTTCATTGAATCAGAAGGGGGGGTTTAAAGGATCTTCAGTTGTTGGTCACAATGAGTTTACCAATTTGCCTTATCAATCATCTCACTTTGTTCACTATCCATCTGATTCAAATCTGGCTGAAATGGTCCCAAAGATTCCAGCTTTTGGAAATGAAAGTTTCTCAGAATTGGTCAATACTTTTCCTTTACAAGAACAGCTCAGAGGGGCAGATTGTTATGCTAACTATGTCAAGAATAGAGGGATTGCCACTGAAGGAGAGTGCCAAGTTTCTGGTGAAGGTGCTGTTGAAGCTTCACCTAATGGGAAGAGGAAAATATCAGAACACCATTCTTTATCCAATGCCAACAAGGTATATTGCCATCTTTTTAAGTCTTTCCGGTTAGTAGTTAGCAGTGCATTGTCTTGTTGTCCGTTCATATTAGTAGTCGTAGCATTGCTCCTGTAGTTTCTTATCTTTCGATTTCTGGTACTATCTGTTGGTCCCTTGTACCTCGATCATCGTATTGTTTTGTTGTAGTTTCTGTTCTGTTAATATCTGTTGTTTCTTGTTCTGTTACTTCTTTCGTTAGACTGCTTTGGACTGTTTTTTCTTGAGCTGAGGGTATATCGGAAATAACCTCTCTACCTCTGAGGTAGGGGTAAGGTTTGCATATACTCTACCATCCCCAGACCCCACGTGTTGTGGGATTACATTGAGTATGTTGTTGCTTTTGAGTCTTTCCAGTTATTGGTATGCTTGCATCCTGCTATAAAATGTCCATTTAGTTTTTGTTCTTTCTTCAATGTAGAATGTTGAAGGAGAGCTGCAGAAGGCTGCATCAAGGGATAGCTCAGACTGTTCAAAAGAACAAGATGGTGGAAAAAGACACAAAACAGACCAAAATGTTAGCTCTAATTTAAGGAGCAAGCAAGCAGGGAAACAAGTTAAGGATGACTCTGATGGTGGGGAACCTCCTAAGGATAATTATGTTCATGTTAGGGCTAAAAGAGGGCAAGCCACAAACAGCCACAGCCTTGCTGAAAGGGTAACTCCTACTGGCTCCAAAAGATAACATTGCAATTCAATCTAAGTTGTTTATCTTTTCTTGACATATAGAATGAATCTTTAAAGTCTTTCTGGCTGGCAGGTGAGGAGAGAGAGGATCAGTGAGAGGATGAGATTGCTTCAAGAACTAGTCCCAGGCTGCAATAAGGTAGTTACTGGCTTTATTGTTGCTTAATTTCTTGGTTATTTGTGACTTATGGTTAAAATTGATAATTTTGTTTTCAATAGATAACTGGAAAAGCTGTGATGCTTGATGAGATTATCAACTACGTGCAATCGCTGCAACAGCAGGTTGAGGTAAATATTCTTCGTTAGTGTCTAATATAGCCCTTGGTTCATAATTTTGTGTTTTCTGTGCCTGATCAGACCGAATCTTTATTTACTATTGAAACACAGTTTTAGATAGACATAACTAAATCATGTAGGATTAATCCAATGGTGCGAGCATGAGCTTTTTTCTTCTGATGAAGAATTTTGGGAGATCAAGGTTTTGTTTTGGGAATAGTAAGCTTGGCCTAGCAGATTGACTTATGGGGGATCTAGTCATAAGATGTCCGTGAAAAATGAGTATTAGTTTGACTTAAGGATATGTTCATCATCCACATCTAATACAGGGAACAATATTCGTTTTGTCATTCACACTTTAAAATCTGATCATCCTGTGTTAGAATAAGTGCTCCATGCTTTCAAGAACTGATTAAACTGATACCTAATTAATCTGATTTGATGCTGCAGTTCCTGTCAATGAAACTTGCTACTGTAAATCCAGAACTGAACTTCGATATTGATCGTATTTTATCGAAAGAGGTAATTTTAAGTATAGTGTCTTTGATCATCTATATTCAATTTTTCACTATGAAGTTGAAAATTCATCTGCCTTACCTTAAAATGTAGATGCTCCATCAGCAAACTAGCAATGCAGCACTTCTTGGTCTTGGTCCAGGGCTAAGTTCCTCTCTTCCTTTTCCTGGAATTTCACATGGAAGTTTTACTGGTATCCCTGGAACCACACCACCCTTCCACCCATTGCCTCAGGTATAAACAAAGTTCTCTCCTCGGGGAAAAAAACTTATTTGCACCCGATTTTTACACCAAGCAAATAAATGCAAGACCTGACTCAACATATACACTTTAATCATTTAATCATAGTAAAATTATATGGTTTGGTGTAAATACAGAGTGCGAGAGAGTATTTTCCATCTCTCATCCTTGCAGTGGCAAAGATGAGAATTTTGTTATGGGTGTTCAAGATTAATATAAATGTATAAAAGATAAACTTTGACCTATACATTTATCATAATTTCTTACAAAACTGAGCACCCTTCACTGTACGTCTCTATGCCATTGCATCCTTGTTGCATATTCTACTCATCATCGAAGATTCAAAACCTACTCTTTTTCTTCATGCAGAATGTGTGGGACAATGAGCTCCAAAGCCTTCTTCAAATGGGATTTGATTCAACTTCATCGATGAACAATATGGGACCAAATGGTAATGCCCCTTAGCAACATATACACTTATTATTTTAAAGAACATTTTCTCTCTTGTTTTTTCCCTAACCGATTTCATGTAAGCAGGGCGGTCAAAGTTGGATCTGTAGATTCTTTTCGGAACATGTTTGTGTTGTGTTTACTATGATCAGAAGATTCAATTACCCCAATTGACTGCAAAATCTGTTTTGCATACCTGGACAGAAGATATAGTGAAAATTTACTTTACTTTTTTCTGGAGTTGTATAGGATATTAGCTCCTAACTCATTTTGTGTTCTTCGAGTTTTAGCAGAAGAGATTATTTTAGATTGGTAAGAAAAATGACTGTACATTGAAAACAAGAACATCATTTGGGGTAAGATGTCTTGTTTCAATTGTGTTTGTGCAAGTGTAAGAATTTGTTTTTTTAAGCTTTACGAGGATTATTTTGGGACAGAAAACACTGGTAATTTTCTTGTAAAGTCTTGTGATATCGGAAATGATTAATCAATATAGCAGTGTTTTCTTTTTCTTGTTTTTCAGCCAAACTCAGTAACGTTGATTCAAACCTTGTATTTGCTTTAAGAAATCCATTGAATATGTACAAATTTGTTATATGGAAACCAATAACGTAAAAGGATTAGAATCTCAAAGCCATAAGCTTCAAATTGTGCTGCTTTTACAACTCTATTTTTCCTCTACCAACCTTCCCTTATTGAATATTGGATCCAATCCATTGTCCATCAGTTTATATAATATGATGTCGTTTAACTGGAATATAATATGATGTCGTTTAACTGGATACAAAGTATAAGATGTTAATTTGATTGATAAAAATACAACATATTATAAGTAGTTAAAATTTTACATCAAAGTTCAATCCGATGTTGGGAGAAAAGCTTATGGAGGCTGGAAGTCAATCCTGAAGATTTAGGGGTGACAAAACTAGTCCATCAAAATATGAATCTACTAATCTGTCTAAATTCAACTCATCTAAAAGTTGAGCTGATTCGGACTCGCACCAAGTATGTAGCCTAAATGTCACCATATTGTGAAACCTTGGTAACATATTTAAATATATATATAATTTTTTTTATGATATGTTACATATAACTATAATAAAAAGAAAAAAATTTACTATTAGTTTTGTTAAGTAATTAAATAAACTATAAGAAAACAAATAAAAAATTGACAAGAGTGAGTTGGAAGAATTGAACGATCCATTATTTAGCTCAGCTTGACCAAACTCATGTTAGCTCAACTAACTTTTTGGGAGAATGGCCTACGAACCATGAATAAGCTTTCAAGCTCTTTTTTTCCCGTTCATTCTTTATTAAAACTCCAGTAAATTATACTCAATGACCTGGAAAATGGATAGTCGTGAACCGCTTGTTTCATGGGTAAATTTCAAGATCGAAAATGAAAAATGCTGCCCATGGAGCAAAACTTGGTAAATTTGAAGGTTTTCTCGTGAGGTAAGCGAGGTCAAAAGTTCACGACCACCAACTTCCCTCTTAACTCTTTAGTTATCTTTGTGTAACATCTTGGGCCATGCACATGTAAGCCAATGTTCACAACATTGTGGAAATCAGAGTATATTACAAAGTCCATGAGCAACGTGGGCTTTTAAACATAAAGGTTAGCCCAACTGAAATTGGTGGCCCAGAGAGAATTGTCTTCCATGACATTCAGATGAGGTCACCATGAAAATATAGGAAAAGCTCCCAACATTTTTACACCATCAGTCCAAGAGCTATTATTGTTATAGAAAAAGTTCTTTCGGCGTTTTGTTGATGAGTGAAAAACATTATTCACTATTTGTTAAAATTGAACAAATAGAGCAAATTTCCAACATAAGTACCAAACAGCCAAGTAGCTTTATGTTCCACACAGCCCGAACAACTTACATGCATATTTGTGAAATAGTATATCCTATGTCTCAATTTGTTCGTCTTTAGTTTGACCAGTTACGCGCAATATATAGAGCAAGTTACGCCCAATAATTTGACGCAATCCCTTCGTTTTTCTAGTTGATAATCAAGTGTGATCAGCTGATTTTTGTTGTTTATCTATCTTTGCTTGTTCGCTATATTACTTTGTTTTTGGTACAATAGTTGTCATCATTGAAGCAGAGGTGATCAAAGGTTATATCAAATTTATGGATATTTTTAATAGTTTTTATAATTTATGGTATAAATTATATTTCATAATTTTTTTTTTAAAAAAACGCAATATATTTTTCTAAACCTATAGCCAAATACAAAATGAAACTTCGCCCAAAATTGACTTGCCAAAATTATTTGAGAATCTATGACCAAACGCTAGCTAAATGTAGTGAAGATAACTTAAAAGCATCGTTTTGATTTGGCTATTGAGTAGAAGTTTAGTGGTAAAATAGTGACATCATTTCATTCTTGTAAATGTTCTTTCTTATCCATTCCTTTTAGCAAAAAGTAAGGATGTTCCTTTTAGTAAAATTTTGAAGATTTTAAAGTCACAAGGATAGACATATACAGTCAGCTAAATCTTTTTATTCGTAGAACGTGTCACATGAGACCAAACAAATCATAATCTTATTTTCACGTTGAATTGTTGTAAAAGTTTGATGCATCTTTCTAAAGAATCATAGGTTTCGATGACTCAACAAAAAGATAAAATTAAGAGAATAACTAGCGTTAAAGTGTGTGATCATTCTCATCTATAAATTTAGATATGTGAAATTTTTTTTTTGATAATAAATGACGATGCGATTCAATTCCAGGACTTCTATATGCTCTGCTACCATATTGAAGTGTTTAACGATTTCATTTAAAAGTTTAAATTATTAAAGAAAGCACATTTTTGTTATTTAATTGTATTTTACCACAGCTAACAAACTTGGCGGAAGTAATATTTTCTTTTTCCCCCCAAAAAGTATCCTGATGTCCCGGAGCACAACTTTAATTTATTGGAAAATTTTATTTTTACTTTTTTGTTGATGTGCAAATAAAATACTAAAATATATATAAAAGAAGTGATAGTACTTAAACATTCAGCGGGTTATTTTCCTTCAAGAGGTTGGCATATAAATCCCGTTGTGCCCTAATTTTGCAATTTCTTTTTAATCATTAGTCATTTCTATCATTTCTCAAAAGATAAGTTCCACGTGAGATAAAAGACAAGTAAACTAATCGATCAAAGCTGTATTCATATTTAATTATTATTTGTATAATATATAATCTATTTCATCTCTACTGATGAATTATTCAATATCATTTCTAACAAAGCTATCATAGATTCCATTGAATATTGAAAAAGTTATCAAAAAGAGTAATATACTGGAATTGTGGTGTATTAATATGCTATTGACAAAATGGAAGTGACAGAATAATGATGTTGCCATAGATGTGTAGGTATATCAGGAGATATACGCTTAGAAACAGGGCCGACTTAATCACTAAGCCGTTAAAGCAATGCTTGGGGTCTTATTTTTTAAAAAAAATATATATTTATACATATTTATTGAAAAAATATATATACTTATAAATTAGAAAAAATATTGTCTTAATCTTAAACTTTCTTTAATACAATTGTTATTCTAATATTGATGATTTAGATTTATTTTTTGAATTAAAAATATTAAGAGAAATAATAAAAGTAGAAGATAACGATCTAATAGAAATACTTAATCAAATAAAAAGACTTGATTCTTTTTCAAATACATATATTGCTTATAAAATTATTTTAACAGTTTCTGTAACTATTTCCTCAGCCGCAAGAAGCTTTTTAAAACTGAAATTGATAAACTTTTACCTAAAATCAACAATGTCTCATCTAAAATAATTAATCACTTCGCATCTAAAACACTAAAAAAATTAAATAAAAGTATATATGACTATCTTTCTATTTGATTTTTATTTTTATATATATTTAGGGGCTCTCACTAAAGTTGGACCTAGCTCACTAAAGTTTGACTTTAAGCACATAGTCTTGTTGAGTCGATCCTGCTTAGAAATAAGGATATAAGGTGGAAGTAATTCTGTTGGAGGACAAGATGCGAAAAAAAAAAGTTGAGATAGTTTAGACATGTACGAATGTCTTAATACAGAAGTGAGAGAGATTGTCTGTGATAATTTCTAGATCGAAAATATATTAGAGAAAGGTGATTACACATATTATGATGCAATTTCATGCTTACCAAGAATATGAATTTAAATAAGAGACTGCGGAGGAAACAAATTTGAATAAAAGATTAGTAAAGGAGCAGTGTTGTGTCTTGTTATCCATCCATACGGGCAGTTACAATATTGCGCATGTAATTTCTTAGCTTATTTTTTGATTTTTATTACTATCTGATATTTCTTGGCTTCGATTATCGTATTGTTTTGATATAGTACTATTTTATTTTTATGAGTTCTTCGTAACTATATGCTATAAACAGTTTATTCTTAAGTTGAGGATCTATTACAAACAACATTTCTATAAGATCTATATATACTCTATCTTTCTCAAAACCCCACTTTGTGAGACTACTCGCCTTAACGCACCCTCACTATATAGGTGCGGACTTGCGTACGGTATCACTTGCCTCACATCCGATTCAAAGCAACTGCTTGGCCGTCTTGGGACAGGCTTTCTTTTTACACTAAATATATTAAAGGAGAAATGGAAGAGAAGTTCAATGAACATCAGTAGTAACCAAGAAGGACAAAGAAGAAGATATAGAGACAAGTGTGAAGAGACATGCACCATATCTTTTTTCTTTTCATTTCAGAGAATAAAGATGAAGGTCACAAGTTGAACAGAAGAATGATGGATGATGACACTCATTGGAGTTATAACTATTTGGACTTTTCATTAAAGTCCACAATATTTGAGCAAAACTATACACAAGTATAATCCTAACAAGCAAATAATTAATAATGAAGTGGCAAGCAATTCATATATACTCTCTATAGTATAGTAAAGGCACGTCAATATTTACGTGTCAAATTCACGGATATCAGGAAAAGTTAACAAACAAACAATCACCCACCTCAACTATTATTAATATAAAGACACAAGGAAAACTTACAAATTTCTTTTAATAAATAACATACTTAACTCCAATTCATATTATATAATGTTTTTGTATTTCACTAAATTATCCTTAATCAAAACTTGTATTTTTCAAAGTTGACATAATGAGTATTAGAATTTGGAATGTTAGATGATTAAAATTAGCAGTTAACAGTGGTTCACCTTTATGTGTTCAGTATATTTAAAATTTTACTTTTACTTGTTTGCTTTAATATATCAAGAGAAAGTTTTTTTTTTCTGTTTTACATTTCACACTAACTAAATTTTCCAAGTCATCATTTATTATTTTCTTAAAAGAAATACAAAATTTATTATAGACAAGTAAAAGTGAATGAAAAGATACTTAATATGATTTCTTGATTATGTAAAGACACGTTTATCTAACTAAGGGTATATTTGAAGAAAACAATAATTAATAACTTTTTAATTAGATAAAAATTTATTTAGTTTGGATACAATATAGAAATTAAAAATCGTCATAAAATATGGGACGAAAGGAGTAAAGTATAATCTAATTAATTTACAATAAGATTGAATGAATAATTTGAAGAAAAAAATAAGTAGAAAAAGAAAGACATGAGGTAGTTAACAAGTCACATAAAAGCCAGTAGGTTGTGACACCAAACACGACATCAATATTTGCGTGGCCCCTCGATCTTTTAATATTTCATATTTAATATAGTCATGTTTATATTCATGTTTCCCAACTTCCACTTTATGAGAGTGTTATGTTACACCCACGTACTACTAATTAAAACCTCCATCTAATTCATCTTTAATACACCTTTCTTCTGGCTACAAACTCATTAATTATATCATCAACTCTTTGGAAATAGCCTCTAGTGAAAATACTCCATTTTTTCATATTAGTTGATCACTTTACTAAAAATAATTGTTTCATACTCTTTCTGGACCATTTTACTTGGCATTCTTACTAAAAATAGATGATCCAAAATAGTTATCATTTTAAAAAATCAAGGTATAATTAGTTGTTTGTTTCCACCATTACCCTTAGTCATAAATATAAAGAGATACTAATAATGTAGTGCAAAAGAGAAAAATATTCAAATATTAAGTGATAATAAGGATAGTTTAGTTAAATTACACTTTAGTTAATGTTTAATCTTAAGAGGTGTGTAAATAAAAAAATGTGACAAGTGGCCCGGAGAAAGTATTAGTTGTCTATCTTACTAAAAAATTTTCATATTACTCTTACAATAAATTCTTTTTGAAAGTGTGAACACTTGTTTGTAAAGTTCCAAAGAAATTTCTTAAGGGGTGAATTAGTAAAACTATCTTCTTATTTATGATTTCTTAATATACGTGTAAAAAGAAAAGTGACCAACTATTATGGAACGAAGGAAATATATTATAAGACTGTGTATAATATTCTTTCCATTTTATATTATTTGAATTTTGTTAAATTGACATATTCTTTAAAAATAATAATTAGAGGTATATTTTTATTAAATTGACTTATTAATAATATTTTAAAATATTTTGAGATTATTATTCTTAGCCACCTACCAAACGACCCCACAGTGCAGCTAGTGATATCTATGATAATCTTTCTCACAATAAGTATAGTTATTGTCAATTTCCTCCCAATGTAATAGAAATTGAAAAGATTATATGGAGAGAAAAACTTGTATTTATTGTTGATTAGAGAAATTTGGAATTCATTGCTTGGTTAGCACATATTTCTTATGTACTAATTTATGTGTTATAGTTTCAATTTTGAGAGTTAAATTTTTTTATTTTCGGGAGTTAAAATATGTGTTGCTTTAGATATTTAAGACAAAAAATAGTTAAATTATATTTTATATTTATTATTTTTAAAATAAAAGTGAAATGAGCTAAAACGACACTTATTTTAGAACGAAAAGAGTAATTAATTTTGTCTTAAATTTCAATAATTTGAAATAGCTATTTTTACAAATCACAATGATAATTTAAAACGAAGAGAGTAATGTTTAGTTAAAGAATTTATGGAAATGTTGTAGCTTGTAACCACTCCATTGAGTAATGGCAGAAAAATTAGGTCAAGGACGGCCATGTATCAATTAATGACCAAGCTGTAAAATTTATACTCCTACCTTTCTTTCTATTTATAGACATTATTGCTACTCATTCCGTTCCATATTAGTTGCACACTTTCTTTTTTACACGCATATTAAAATCATAAATAAAAAAATTATTTTACTAATTTACCCTATAAAAAACTTCTTTGGAATTTTACAAGCAAATATGAACACTTTCAAAAAGAACTAATTGCAAGGATAATATGAAAAAAAATTAATTAATGCTTTCTTTATTTAGTAAGGTGATCAACTAATATGGGACAATTATTTTTAGTATAATGAGCAACTAATACGGCACAAGGAGTAGCTTTTAGTTCAAATTTTTATAGTCAAAATATTCATGAAATGCACCTTTTTTATTTTAAAAAATAATGAATTTTTTCCCCCATCTAAACAAATACTCGAACAACGCGCTGCAATTAATAACATAGTACTACACATTAATTCAAATTAATTGCAATTAAAAAATATTGCGTTAAAGTTTTTATAGTCTAAAATATTCATGGAATGCACATTTAAAAAAAATAAAAATAATTGCAAGCAATTTCAGTAAAAGACACAAGAAGTTAAAGAGAGTGCAGAAAGAGTTGACTGTATTCGATCTGCTCTTTAATTTGTCGGTGTTTTACTAACTCCGACGAAAGATAAGGTTATAAAATGGGACAAATGATTTCTAGAGACTCACATTCCTAAATCCTACTCAAAGAATTTCTATATTAGGGGTACTATTGGAAATCCAAGCCAAACAACTTATTTGTATGAGTAAACTTGCGCACTTCAACTATTTCACCGAATACATGATATATAGGAACAACACATTAAAAAAAAAAAAGAATAGTCTGGTGCACTAAACTTTCATTATATACACTAAATCTGAGAAAGAATCGGATCACAAGAATCTATTATACACAATCTTATACAGCTCGAACCTTTAACGGTCACGGAGGAACAACAACTTTAGCAATTACGCAAAAACTCCCTTCGAACAACACATTAACTATTTCACTATTATTTGCTATTTCTACTACAAAAATAGCATATGCCATTTGACAATGCATACATTGATGATAAAAAAAAATTGAACATAACATGAATTTTGGAACAATGTCACAAAAAGGCAGCTCAAAAGACACTATAAACTGGTCGTTTGGTACTTTGGCTCCAAGGAGCAAAAAAGTCAGCAGTAAAAAGCCTATTGCCTCTTCTTTAAATAGTTGTGAGAAAATGTACAATCTTTTGGTTACAGCATACTCCTCCTTCTGAGAGATTCTCCAAACAAGAAAAGAACAAGGGAGATTTATGTGTGAAAAAAGCTGCATGCTGCTATACTATTGATCAACTTCCACTAAATTCCGTGTTTAATGTTTTCAAAGACAAATTCTTCTTACAAAAGAATATAGCCAAAAAAAAAAAAAAAAAAAAGAATCCAGAAGATAAAGAAATTACATGACAGAGTGGGAGGGGTGGTGCTTAAAATGAACACTATTCACCATTCTTAATGGTTTTTCTCTATTCAAAGCTGCTGCATTTGCTCAACCATCTGCTCCAATGTAACTTTGCTTCATCTTGTCAAGTGCAAAACACCTTTAAAGGGTTTCCAACGGTTCGCGGAGAGGCTTATAATTTACCCCTCATCGCTCTCTTCTCATTTACATCAATGTACCAAAGGTCAGGTTCAGCATCCAGTTTCCAACTTGACTTTTCAATTGAACTAATATTATCTCCCTAAAGCTATGAAAGATTTAATCGACCTGCTCACCGATCAAGTCTAGGCCAACGAGCAGGAACGATATACCTTGAAACAGCAAGAAGTAAAAGTGGATTCCTTGAGCTGATAGTAGGCTTCTCACTGAAGCTGTCAATAGCAAGAAAGCTAAAGCCAATTCTTTTGTGTATATTCTGTTGTGCTTCTTCTTCCTTGATGCCTTTTTCTCCTTCTCCTTAATTTCTTCCCTTAGTTCCTCCAAATCAGGCACTGAAACACCTCGTTGGTGCTTTGGTTTTCCCTCGGCCAATGATGTAAGATCGCCCTCGGAGGAACGCCCTGATTTCTTGGTGACTGTCCATTCCTCCGAAGCACCTCGCTGGTGTTTCGGATTCTCCTCAGCCAATGAGGCAAGATCGCCCTCGGAAGAACGTCCTGATTTCTTGGTGACTACCCATTCGTATGCACTTCCGAGTTGGAAGAGGCCTGAGACCATGGCATTAAACTTGGTCACGGACATGGTGTTCTCGAATAGAAGGTATGGCACGATGAACGGGAAGGATTTAGGTGACGGAAGTATATTGAGAAATGACATGGTGGCAGGGATGTAAGAGACAACCCATGTTGGAAGCGTAGCCTCAGGAATGAACATTGTCATTGGGAGGATTATGCAAAACAGAGTAAACGAATAAAATGGCAATATCAACTTCCTCAGAAGGAAGAAAAGAAATATCAAATTGCCCTTTTTCCAAATGCTTATCTGCATCAACCAAATTGCAAGCATTATTGCTAGGCACAACATCCAAATATGCTAACTTAACGAACAGAATCGGAGATCACTTGAATGGAAGCATTCCAATTTTCATTATTTACCTTCGATTTAATGATGGCAGGTAGACAGAGACGGAACAACTGCATTGGCCCCGAATGCCATCTATGTTGTTGCTTCCTATATGCTTCATATGATTCCGGTAACTCACACTGACACTGAAGTATCAACAAATTCGTTTTTAGGCTCAAACCAAAACAACTACTTCCAATAAAGGAATACTCGAAAACGAAGCTTCTTGCAGTGAATTTACCTCTACATCATTGAGAAAGATGAATTTCCACCCATGGAGATGAGCCCGAACTGCAATGTCCATATCTTCAACGGTCGTCCTCTCCAACCAACCACCAGATTCTTCTAATGCTTTAATCCTCCATACTCCAGCAGTCCCATTGAAGCCAAAGAAATTCAGAAAAATACCATTCACCTGCTGCTCCACTTCAAAATGAAAAGCCAAATTAATGTGCTGCAATCTTGTAAGTAGATTTTCATCCTTGTTCACAAAAGACCATCTTGCTTGAACCAATCCTATGTCCTCATTATCCTACAATTCAAAATCAAAATAAACATAAAACTTTAATAAAACAAACCACTAACATCAGCACATTCTACACTAAGTGGGCATTTGGCCATGAATATTTTTTACTTTTTTCTGGTGTCGAATTCCGGAAATCATGTTTGACATAACAATTTGAAAATAATCCAGAATTCAACTTAAAGTAGAATTCCGGAATTTGAAAAATACCAAAAGGCTATTTTCACTTTTTCACTCCAAATCACTCACAACAGTTCAAAAACAACTCCAATTTTTCAAATTCCATTTTTCATTGAAAACAAAAACTATTTTTTTCAAATACTCACAATTTTCATGGCCAAACGGGGTACTAAGTGATACTTAGCATATAACAAAACATACACAATTAACGGAGATTATCCCATGGGGTTAGAATCCAATATGCAGGTAATCAAATTACCTTGAAATAGGGAACAGTTCTTTTAAGAAAATCGGGCATAGGCTGAAAATCAGCATCGAAAATGGCAACAAATTCATAGTCTTTGACATAGCTGCAATTCATGGCTGACTTAAGATTTCCAGCTTTATAACCTTCTCTGATCACTCTATGCCTGTATATGATATTGGCACCTTCCTTCTGCCATTTACGAACCTCCTCATTGATCAATGTCTGAGTAGTTGGATCATCAGAATCATCAAGAATTTGAATCAACAATCTTGATTTAGGCCACTCCAAACAACACACAGCACCAATGGATTGCTGATAAACCTGATAATAATAATAATAACAATTACCACCGACACAACCCACCGACAAACATAAAAATGAGTTCTTGATAGACAATTAAAGAAAATCTTGGAAAGACAAAAATTTAGTACTAAAGTTTACCTCTTTTTCATTACACATGGGGATCTGAACTAGTACCATGGGGTAGTAACCACTACCATCACCAGACTCCAGATCCATTGCACCCTGTTTGGCAATTGGCTTAATCTTTCTCATTTTGACCCAGAAACACCCTAAACATAGTACTAATCTATCCACACTTTGGATAAGGAAGAGGATAATGCAAGCATTGGCTAAAAATTGAAGAGGAGGAGCTAGATATTCCACTCTAATCAATACCCATTTTGAGTAAAACGAATCAAAAACACTCCTCACAGCTAATGGATTTGCAAATGTGTGAAAATCCAATGAGTACAAATACTGTAATTGAAGATCTGGTGCACTGAAGTGCCATCCTTTGAAATATGCAGCTATTTCGAACCCTAACAAGATTACCGACAACCAAAGGAACATCTTTATGCAACTGTAGAACCGGTTCTTGACAGCAGGGTTCTCAGTGGCACTGTTGTCGGTGGAGTCAGTCCTGCCGGAAGCAACACGGCGGCGTACGACGGAGGCAAGGCTGAACAATGCTGATGCTATGGAAGTTAAACAACCTGCGGCTTTATGAGCTTTAAGAAGGAGAACCCATGTAAGCTGTTTAGCATTCTTGTTTCGAACCTTTTCACGTTTGTAAGGAGACATTGAAGAAACATCATCGTTTGGTAACAAGAAATCATCCTCCGATGGTCCTTCAAGCTCAACCATAGACCAGTTGTTTGGATTCTCCATTTTCACTACTACTGGTGTACCCCTATGGGTCTCTTTACCCCACCAGCTAAAAGATGGTGCCATTGTTGAGTTCTTGAAACAGACCCAGATGGGAAGATCACCTTCAAATCTCTCAAGATTGAAACTTTATTAAGTTCTTGAACAGACCCAGATGGGAAAATCACCCTAAAAGTTCCCAAGATTGAAACTTTTGCTGTATTTCAGCTCAAATAAACACAATGTGAGCAAACCCAGATGGAAAAAAGAATTCTTGAACTCAAAAACACTATGATGGACTCATTGCAGAGTCCACAAAGAGAAGAGTAAATTGGAAAAAACAAAAGTGAAAGAGATAAGGTAAAGATGCAAAGACAGATAGACACAAAAATACACAGAGAGAGAGAGAGAGAGGGGGGTTATAATAAGGGAATATGAAAATTTGGAAAACAGTATATTGAATGTAGAGAGAGAAAGAAAGAATGGGGGAAAGGCTATAAATAATTTGGTTGAAGAAAGTAGTACAAAGTAGAGAGAGCAGAGCAGCCCCTTGGATTACAGCTTGCAACACAAAAAAAAGAAAAAGAAAAGGGCAACACAGTTTTGTACTAAAAGAAAAAAAGAAAAGAATGGCAGTGTTGTTATGGTAACAGCTCAACACGTCTTTGATTTATGGAAACTCAAAAATCTCAAAATGGAAATTTGACAGCACGTTGTTCTTTTGTATTCAATACCACCACTCTTGTTTTTTCAAAAATAAAAAAATTACCAGAGTGGTTTTATTGCTTCTTTTTTCACCCTTTCACATGACCAAGAACATCCAATAGAAAAAAAAAGGCCCAAAAAATCAAATCAGAAATGAAACTTTGTGGGCTATTGTGTTTTCTCTCTTTTTTCTTTCAAGAGTTTTACTTTTCCACCTACTACTCCTTAATGGTGTTTTATAATAATAATAATAATAATAATAATGCATATGATAATGAATCAAGAACAGAACCCTCTATATTCATAATAACAATAAAATAATAGGTGGATATTTATAGATAAACAGAGATTCAAATGGAAAAAAAGTATGGTAAAAGATCTTATGAATGAAGTTTCAAATCCACCTTCCTCCTTTGATGAAATTTTTAACCATGTGAATTCCACAAGGTAAGAAATCAAGATTCAAGATTTGTCTTTTTGGACATGGGACAAAAAGAATATTTGTTGGTAATATAAATGATAAACAATACACAAGGAGAAGCATGTAGGAGGAGGATGTGATAAAAAAAGGGCTTAGCTAATCATCAAAAATTTTAATTTGCAAATGGCATGGTGATTAGGGAGATGATCATAAGATCTGAGAAATAATGAGCATTTAAGGGTTTTTTGTTTTTAGCTGTAATAAATTCATATTTTTTTTGTAGGAATAAAAGAAAAGAAAAAAGAATGAAATTTTCTTTTGGCATTTTGTTTTCATGTTTTTTTGGTCATCTTCGACATTCCTTGACCAAGAAAATAGCGGGTCATGGCCCGTCATCAAAGGGTTTATGTCCAAATCACCATTTACCCCATTGAAGTGGTAGTAATCCCTATAATACATGAAATATGTTTTTTTTCTTTATATAATTATAGTGTACGACCTAGCTTGTCTATGGCATCAACACATATATCGGAGAATATTTTTTATCAAGACTTGGACAAATAAAAAAAAATAACTCATATTTTTTTGCCTTTATTATTGTTGAAAATAAAATTTAAGATCTCATAATCCTTAATTTACCACACTGGTCACTCGATCACACTTTTGAATGCATGAAATATATTACTATACACTAATAATTTGAAAAGAAACTACACTACTATTTTAAATTAACCTAAGATAATCGATAACTCTCAACATTAATCTTAATATGATAACTTGAAAAAACTAAAACCCACTATAATTCCAAAAATAGAAGGACTTGATAGTAATTCACACCCGGTTTTTGTCTTTGTGGTGATAATAATAATAATAGTACTTTTGAATAATTAGCGTGTTTCACGCTTGGCCAAAAAGACAATGAACAAACCAAAACTTGACACTTCAACTATACGAAATTTTGTACGTATAAAAGAATTTATTTAGTGGTGGACCTCTTTCTTTTTTAAAAATAGAAAATAAAAAACAGTGTAATAAATATATTAAATTAAATTGTCTTTTTACAATACTTCCGAAAATAACGAAAGTTGCCTTGAACAAGTGGAGCTACACAAAAAAGCTGCATCAAATCTTTCCTTTTTTTTTTTCTTCTAAAGGTAAAATATTCAAAAATATAGAGTAACGTATATTGTTACCTTTTAGAAGCATAGTACTCATAAAATAATGAAGTGAATTACGTAATAGTTATAAAGTACTACTTAATATGGTAATTATATGAGATCACTTCTTTTAACCTAAATGAAATAACAACACTCCCTATAATTGGATAAAAAGAAGAAGTAAAAGCCCATGAAAATTATTAAGAGTCTAACATGTAAAGCCAAGCTTTTTAATTAAAAAAAAGGTGTATTTTAGCTATACTCTGAAAATATTGAAATGGTGGACGGGTGGTATCACATGAATTTATATTATTTGCATGATTATTTTGATATGACTTATGTTTTTTAAATACGGAGTAATCTCAATGATTCATTCATTTTTATTTTATTTTTTTCTTAAAATGTTGAGACATATCAAGAATTTCAGCTCTAAGTGTAATTTTTAAGGGTTTTATAAGTATTGAATTCATTATATTTATATATATCACTTATTATATAGTTTTAATAAATTTTACGTATAAATTTATGCTCTACATTAAAAGTGTCGAGTTCAAATAAACTCGATTCAACAACAATACATCGCCTCTTTTAAATGTGACACTACATACAAAAATCTTGCACGAGAATTCGATAACTTTTATCTAGACTATTAATATACCTTAAATATTTGATAATAAATTCAGTTATTATTAAATTTAAGATCGTTATAAAAATCATAAAATTTAAATTTGGATTTGCTTTTACGTATATATTTTGCCATAAATAACATATGATTTTTCTTATCACAGCCTCGAATAATATGCCGCGTGAGAAGCACGCCTTGGATGATGTAGGAGCATTTAAAAAGAAAAAAAGAACAACACACAAAAAACAATTATGAAATGAAAATGTAAACAACCTTATTAACTCTGAACCAAACACCGACACTTTGCATACAAATGTCTACTATACTAAAAAAACAACTGGGCAGGTAAATTAGTTGATTGGGTGAAAAGAGGCCTAACAGGATGTTAATTAAAAATTACTACTAATTTCAAATCTCTTTTTCTATTAACTTAATAAATACCAAATGTGTAGTAATTTATTCATATAATTTTACTAATATATAAATTCAAAAGTTCAAATTTTTAAGACAACGTTTTCGAAGGTTGAGTGGTCATGTGACTAAGTACACAAATGTCAATTACCTGTTATTTTCTTTTCTTAGAAGCTCCACTTTACTATCAAAACCCCCAAATTCACTCAAAAGTCTATATCCATTATGAGAGCTTTGAATTAACCTTTTCATTTCCAGATTTTGTAAAACATCATGGATTAGAGTTGGGAGGATCGTTTAGTAGGATATATTAGAAAATTTATTACATATACTAGTTATGATATTATCTAAATCTTTTTAGTAGGATTTTCAACCTACACTTTATTCAGTATTATCGATTATATTGTATAATTAATGCATGACAAACTATGATATTAGTAATATAAGATCATTAATACATGGATAAGTATAACTAAAGATAGAACTCCATTTAATAAACCAACCTAAATAGTGAATAAGAAATAATCCTAACATAGCTAATCTTACGATTACTAATACCAGCATTACCATTCAACTAAGAATTTAATTTAAAATGATTAATAAATACAAATAATATCTTACAATAACAACATATTCAGTGTATTTTGACAAAGTGGGGCCTGGAGAGGGTAGAATATACACAAATCATACATTTACCTCAGAGGCGAAGTAAAGAGGCAAATACAAATGATATCTTAATTTAAAATAATTAATAAATATTTCAATTATGAAATTAATTTTTTCACTAACATATATATGAGAAAAAAATAAAAGAGAAATAGAACAATTATTTTAGCTCACACAATGTATTTGTACCTTCTCAACTACACTCAATTCCACATTAACCATATAATTACTTGATCAAATAAAAATATCAAATTATATAATAATTATACATAAATCCAATAGTTTCTTTCCAAAATATTTTGTCATTTTACAATTCAAATTAAAGTGTCACGACTTGAAACATTTTGGGACCTTCTTCTAAGTCAATGTTGTCAAATTATACCTTCCAAAGAATTTTTCTCATTTGGACCACCACCCCACAATTCAAGGAGTATTACGACAATATTTATATTTCAATATTTCAATTTAAACAAAACAAAACAAAATTCTTTTTATATTATTTATTTGTAGAAGAGAATGCCAAATGGATTTGTCTCTCAACAAAAACAAAAAAAATGTCAGTTTCAAAATTCAAAAATTTCTGCCATGTCCTTGAAATGGAATTTTCCGAGGCACGTGCGACCACTCGGTTGGGACACGTGCGAAACTACTGAATGTATATAACCGGCCGTCGACCACCGCCGGCTCCGTTGAATTACCAAATTTTATAGGACTATTAAAATTATTTATTATGTGATATTATTTCTTAATTAGTCCGTTCAAACATTATTTTTAATTTTATTTCTTTTCATTTAACTTCAATGATATTTTTTTTGTAGTTACAGAAGTACCATAACAAATTTAAAACCGTAAATTTAGTAAATAATAATTAAAGTTTGAGTTAAGTCAAAGTAATTCAGCAGATTTAGTAATTCGGCAGATTTAGATTCAAATATGTATATATATACACACCATGTGGTACTTTATTTCCAGAGCTTCCGTTGCACAGTCGGGATAACGACGAGTTTTCTGTTCATATGGTGATAGAGACTCTCATATCGATCCTAATGAATTATCCTTTTCACGAAGGTAAATATTTGTCTGCTAGGCAAGAGAATAACACGTTCCAAATTATGCCTTGGGAATTTTAGGAAAAAGATATTTTTTTTAAAAAAATCTTTTTTTCCCTTACTCTTCCATATAATCATAATTTTTTTGGGTCCATAAACAATAATAATTGCCTTATGAAGACTCACTTTTACTATAACTTGGATTTCGCTACATAAATTGAAATGAAAGAAATATATAATTAATTTAATCTTGCAATCAATGTATAGAAGATTATACAAGAAAATGTGGAAAAAGAAAAAGAGAAGCAAATGAAATGCTTCATTAGGGGATCCAAAGCGTGTAGGACCACCTAATGAAAAAAATAATTTAATCTCTAACCAAATGTTAATTGTCAAGATTTGATTGAAAACCATAGAGTATAATTAATCCAACATATTAATTGTCAAGATTATATTCATCATTACTGTTAAGTGTGTACAACTGGATACCTCAATTATACATCTAGGGGTCTTAATTTATTATTTAATGAATTTAACAATAGATAACTTTCTTTGTTTATCCAATTAAATAATGATTAGTGACATCTAAAGTTGTCTTTTTTAATTTGCCCGTTGGGGTTCCACGGCCAGTGACCACATTACACTTTTAGGAATTATTTTGATAAATGATTAGTTATTAGAGTTATGTAAATATTAGTAATGTATAATATTTTATGTCGATGTTAGTTATAGATTTAATTATATATGTATTAGTTATTTCATCTTTTATCATGTATAAAATAATGTATAAATACCTCTATAACTTATACATGTAGTAAGTATATGAGTTTCTAAATTGCAAATCAAACATCAATTAATTTTATACATGAGTAACTTACCGTTTAACCAACTAACAAACGTGATATTATTTATGCAAAATTTAATAACTGCACAATTCACCTCCAAATTAGCTACCAAACGACCTCTTAGTGTATAAAATTGCATGTTTTGCCTTAAAATGGGCTGGTCATTAGTTTTTGTCCTTTATCAGTCGGACTTATGTTTAATGAGGCATAAGTTCTTTAGAAACTGAAGCCATGCCTAAACATGGACGAATTTATCTGCAGTTTTTGGGGCATGAAAATCCGTACTTTTTCCGTAAAACTAGATATTTTATGTACATATTTTTTAGAATTGATCTAATATTATTTTTGGCACCCATGCTACAAAAAGGCTTAATGATGCACTTGGTTAAAAACTTTGTTATTTAGCAAGAGGAACAAGGATCAATTCCCACTTAACACATTTTTTCCTTCTTTTTTTAAGCAGTGCATCTATACTCTAAAAATTCTAAAATCGCCTCTGTGCCCAAATATATATAAATATTATAATACAAAAATATAAATTTATACCAATAAAAAAGATTATTTTATCACTCGAGACAAAAATAAAAAACCACCACAAAATATGGACAAAAGTGCAAATGACTACTACTATTACTCCTTATAATTGAGTGTGAAATTTTATTGGTGCAAAAAAGTGTGTGATCATGTCTACTTATGCATGACATATATTATTGATACTTAAACAACAAAAGATTTTGAAATTTTTTAAATAAAATTTGCAACGATTGTCAAAATCAAAACCATGTGTAAGTTAATTTTAGGTTGGATAAGTTTAATGTGGGGATGATTACGACTTAATTGAAATGGAAATACTAAAGCTTGATTAATATTTTTTTTTTTGTGTCGGTGTGACCAACTTTTTTTGATTATTTAATGTCATAACTAATATGCAAAAACACAATATCTTGACGTTTGTATGGTTTCTGCTGTTTTCTTTTTATTATTATTGGGGCCGTTGGTTGCTCTTTTTTTTGGTTCATATTTAAATCATGCCAAGTCCTTTTGTTTCCCTTTTGCTTTTATTTTTTTTAATATAAGAATTATGGTCAACAATTTTTTAATATTTTAATGGCAACCTCATTTATTTTGTAGCTAGGGTATCATATACCCTACAAAAAATAACCACAACAATCACTAGTTTGATATCAACAATATCCATTGTAATTCTATGTGTGGGGTCTGATCGAGAGTAATTAGTATGTAGAAATAGGAAGATTATATTCGATAGACCTTTAACTCAAAAAGAAATCACTAATTGGATACTCTATCCTATTATATAGCATTATCATATGGTGAAAAGTGTATCCGCACATGAAATCTAAATAATCGCTTGCTCATAATAGATCGAATCTCATGTTCACACAAGAACTAAAAAGCTAATTCGTTTGTGCTCTTTTTTTTTGTTTTTTTTTTAAAAAATAAGGTATTTCTAAAAATTGAGAAAATTCATCAAGACCCCCTTAAAGTTGGTCGACATTTGGAAGTAGACACCTAAACTTTACGGGGGTCCTATTACCCCACTAAACAATTTTAAATGATACTATTACATCATTTTTAGGCCACCTGGCATAGAGAGTGTATCCACTCTCTTAAAGAGCGTGAAAACCCCACAAAAATGACTATAACTTTATTTTTACGATTTTTTTCTATAAAATATATTTTTCTATTTTTCTTATTATTTTAACTTTGTTTCTTTTTTTTTTTTCCTTCTTTCTTCTTGGTAAATTTGATGGACCCCTAGCGCTTTCAATGTCACCATTTCCGTCATAATTCTACCCACTTTTCTGTATCATTTTCATTTTACTCTGTTCAATTTTAAGTTCTTATCCCCATTTTTTTTACATTTCAAATAATTTTTTAAAACCCAATAGATTTCAAGATGATTAGGAGTATCATTCAGTTTTTTATTCGAGCTTCAATTCAGCTATTTACGAATTTTTGAAAATTTATTGAATCTCTACAAAACCTTTATTTTTAATATTATTGCTATCATTCTTTTCAAAATCTTAATTGCAAAAATAATATAAAAATGAGATAAGTTAATTATTGATATCCCCAAAATTGTAAAATTTGTTCAGTGATTTTTTTTTAATTTTTACTATTAATTATTTAATAAAAGCTAAAAAAGTAGTAAGGAAAAAAAATTTGAAAAACTTTTATTGATTATAATGACAGTAGAAGGGAGGGAGGTTAGGTGGAGAAGAAGAAAAAATCTATATGTGATGAAGGATTTGCTGAGTAGAAATCTGTGGAAGGAGAAATTAAGTAGAAAGAGAAAAAAAAAAGTCAAAAAGAAGGAGAGAGAAAGGGGAAAGAGAGAAAAGGAAAAAATATAAAGAAAAAAAAGACTTAAAATGGAAAATATACATATTTAATAAAGTTAACACGTGTCAAATAATAATTGGTGCGTGATTAACACTTATATTTTGAAAATTATGATTTATCCGAAAATGATGTAATAGTATCAGTTTGAAATTGCTTAGTGGGGTAATAGGACCCCCGTAAAATTTAGGTATCTACTTTCAAATGTCAACCAACTTTAGGATGGTCTTGATGCATTTTCTCCTAAAAATTCTTGATTCTATTGGATCATCTGAACATTCATTTTTTAAAATTGGTTGAATAATAAAGAATAAAATATGAGTGGACATTATTAATTTTGACTTATGTTAGGGCAAGATTCAAAGGGTTTATGCCAATTTAGTGGACATCACGTAAGAAACTAGCTATTCTTATTCGAATATTGCAACTAAATTTATTAGATGCAATGGATTGACTTCAACAAAACAGAATAGTATGAGTTTCTTATTTTATTTCATTTTAATATTTCTTTTATTTAATTTAAACCAAATTTTAATTAGTCCACCTTAACTAAATCGACACAAGTGCTGCCACGTTAGTAAAAATAAATAATGCAAATAAAAATTGGAAGGATTGGGATGTATAAGTTATAACCATCGTGGACTCAATTAATGAATTTCTTCAAATGTTGAATACGTGTTTAATATGAGAGTGATATTTTTCATAATTAGTGAAAATATTTTCTAGAACTTGAATTGATCAAAAGTATTCTCCTAAAATGAATATTTTACACCATGAAAAATGTCTTACATCATTTGTAGGTGCAAGTCAATTTTTTTTAACAAATATATTTTAATTCTTGCAGCATGTCGTTAGTTTCAATCAACATAAATTAAATATTATTGACTAACTTTAATACTCAAAAAGTCAAAAATTAGCAACAAAAGCACCATTCCATGACACTACAAATAACATGAATTAGCGAGAGATAATTTCTATCGTTAAACAATAAAATCCGTCACTAAGCTCGGATTCTGAATTGAATTTTCTTTTCTTAACAACAAAAATCAAGAATTATCCTGTTAATATATTTTGTTGGACAAAAAATGTTGTAAATTTTTAAACAATAATAATAATAATGCAATAAAAACACGTGGCCAGAAAACCAAATGAAGGCCAAATTAGGAAAACTGGTACAAAGACAAAATGAACTGCAGCCCTTTTGTTGTTGTCCATCGGAGATATCAATGTTCACTTTTTGTTTTTTAAAATAAAAAGAGAGTTAACGGTTAAAAACATATTTGAAATATCTCTATTTTTTGAGTTTTATATCTGAATTATCAGGTGTACAAGTTTTCTATCTAAACTATCACTAAATGTTTATCGAAACACATCTCAACTATCAATTGTTTCCTTTTTCTAGCGGTAATATATATCATCATTGTTCAGGTAGAAAAAGGGAACACTGTATTTGATAGTTAAAGTGTGTTTCGATAAACATTTTATGATAGTTCGGATAGGAAACTAGCACACCTGATAATTCAGGTACAAACTTAAAAAAAACTCGGAATGCTCTAAATGTGTTTTTGACCCTTACAGTTCACTCATTAAATAACACTATTACTGTCTAAGTAGCTATTTAAATCACTCATAACCTAAGCCCAAGTTAGGCAAATTTAGTTAGTTTTCTATACTAGTTATGGAGGATTATTACATAATTAAGCTATAGATCAGCTAAAAATAGCTAAAGTTATCACCATCATGAGATGTTGGGAAAAGACACATCTCAATCTAAATTGAAGGACAACTTATTACTGTCTTCTTGTTTGGCATCATCTACAGCTGGGCTTTCAACACTAAATATTGGCTACATATATATTACCCAAGAATCTTATACAAATAGAGTTCCATTTTGAGCAATGATAAAAATATTTTTGTGTGATCATGTGTAGGTTACGGGTTCAAGCCATATAATCAGTTATCGATATTTGCATCAAAATAAGTTACTTATATTATGTGAAATACTTCGAGACTATATTCGAAATATTTCGTGCATCAATTTTGGTTGTATATAACAGTTAGGTATAGTATGTTAGCGAATATGATCTACGGACTTTTTTTCTTTAATCATACAGTATTTAAAATTTACTGTCTCGGTCGATCCGAATGAATCCATAGAAAAAGATAAATTATTTCCTACCAAAAAGGTTTTCCAAGTTAGAATTATAAATTCGACAAACCCTTATTACGCAAGAATCTTCTCCACTAGCTAGATTCTACTAGTGCGCTAGTACTTGTAAGCTCCTTTTGATAACATGATATGCAAACAAGAACATGTACATATGGAATACCAAAAAAATTACTTTGTTGAAAATCTAGTGGTGGTGCTCATTGACATCGATTGTGGTGGAATATAATGGTTGGGGCCTCCACCCTTAATTAGATGTCTCGGGTTTGAGCCTTGAGTATGAAAAAGTTTCTATTGGGAGCGCTGCTCCCAGAATGGGCTATTAAAATTTGTGTGTAACGTCTGGTCTAATGGGCTCTGCAGTACGTAATTCAAATTAATCGAAGCTCCAATGTAAGCATCGAACACCGAGTGGGAAACCCCCCCCCCAAAAAAAAGAAAAAAGTAGGATGAAGATCATATTTGGATTTGAGGTTTACGGCAGAATTAGATAGTTGAGATGTCACCTCATAAAATATACTCCCTTAACACTGACCTTAGCTAAAAGACAGCAACTTGATATTGTCTAAAAAAAAAGATGTTACAAAGAAAACATATCTAGTGTGATTTTATAAGTGATGAAATATGCACAGATTTTACTTTTATCTTGTGTGAGATAAAGAAACTGTTTCGAATAGATTCTCGGCTCAAGAAATAGAAAAACCATCACATATTTTTTCTTATTATTTTGACGGTTGGGGTAATAAATGGAAAGCTAGATAATTTGAATTTCGATCTCTAGTAATTTTCACTCACTTCAATTAGCAACAATCTTTAGTGGAAGTGATATGCTTTTTATCTCTTGACTCCCTCGCATGCTGGAATAGGATGACAAGGCCAAAAAAAAGTGTCATTCCAATAGACACAAGGTAGAATAGTGTCAGTGTGTCACAAGTTAATAATAATAAGGTTTTGGGTAAATTCCAAATGATGGATTGGATAACTATGGGGAAAAGAAATTCTAAAAACACTACTAAGTTGTAGAAAAGTATTTGGCACATTTGTGACAAGTTTGTCAATGTTCATATGCTAATGCAAACACTTGGCACTCATGTCAATGCCTTGTTAACACTAGTTTTCCCCTTCTTTGTACTCATTCTTTTTGGAATTCTCTTGCATCTACTCATATTTTTTTGGGGCTAGGGGGTGGGTGAGGTGGGTTGGGGGGTGGGGGGTGTTCATGTCTTAGATTAGAAGATACCAAAAATGTTGGGCAATGCATGACAAAATAGTTAATAATGCCAGCAATTCTGCCTGTCAAGACTTCTGGCAATGAGTATTTGAACTTGAGGGAGAAATTTTAAACAGAAAGGGATGGGCTGCACTTAGATTTCTTTTTAGTTTAGTCCCTTGAAACACCCCTTTGGGAAGATAATTATTAAACAAATTAATTGTATATTTGGATTAGCTTATGAGAATGGGTTGTTAGACCTATGTAAGTACTAGTTTTTTTTTTTTTTTTGTAAAAATCTACCTGTAGGGGTCATTTGGTTCAAAATAAGGCTATCCTAGGATTACAATTTTAGAATTATAATCAGGATAAATAATCTCATATTCTGTATGGAATACATATGACCTTAGGTAAGAAGGTATGGAGGTCACGGATTAGGGTAGAAGGGTACTAGGTAGTTCAACGTTGTCTCGCTTTTCGGGGGGATCGGGCTTGGTGGTAGTCGGGAGCACCGTGTCTCTTTAAATGAAAAATTACAACTATGCAAAAGTTGAAAGTCGTATAAAAAGAAGTTGACAAGAATTTTATACAAACGCTCTTCTATTTTGCAAATTACAATTTTTTTTGTGCTGTACAGAACATGGACCGATCCCTGCATCATGTTCTCATGTATCTTCCAGTTGATATTCACATTCTGTTGGAATAAACTTGGCATCAATCAGGAACCAAAGAATCGGATAACTTACTGGAGCTGCAAAATAGCCAAAGAATCCATTGTTTTCGCGCTCTTTTAAGTTTCAACCCCAATATTGAAAATGCTGTAAATGTCACTGCAGATTGCCACAGTACTTGAGGAAAGAGCTAACAATATCATGACCGATGATACTAACCTGTCCCTCTTGGTTGCAATTCCATGTGAATCCCTGTGATCAATGACAAAGGTGGAAAATTAACTTAGAATATGTGAGGAGATTGCACAGAATTAGTTAAATACTTTTAAGAATTCTCATCGAAGAAACAATTGGACAATCAACAAGCTTTGAGATCCATTGTTAAACCAGCCTGAAAGGGAAGATAGTAGACATGGGTACTCACCTAAGGACAATAGCAGCAGGGAAAATGAAACCAACAGAGACACTAGCCGTGGCACCAGTAAACTGGAAGGCATCCCAGATGTTAGGTACACAATTTGCTCCCAAAAATATGAAACAGATGAGAGCTGCTGTGACTAAAAAGAATCTGCGATTATCATAGGCAATAGGAATTGCATAGGGGAAAAAGAGGCCATCCATATTGAGCCGAAGGGAAAAGAAGACAATTGGGAAAACGAGCATCAAGTGGATTACATAGCTCACTCGCACCACATCATTAAGTAATGAGCCATAAGGAATCCCAAGTTCGCCATCAAAGTTGGCGAGTACATCATCCGAGGTATGCTCACCAAAGAGAAGGAATCCAAACAAACTGGTTGCTACATATACAGTTGAGCATAAAACAATTGAAGTCCGGACTATTGACTTCATCTGGCTGCCATCTCTAAGTTCATTCTCTATTGGATGTACTGCAACATTCATTGAAACAAGTATTAGAGTTTGTACTTTTTACTAGTAATTTCTGGCCACTCAGTGAGCATTTATCAAGACTGACAATTAGGACAAAACCATGTCTAGGAGGTGATGTTTCTTTTGCTTCATTTTGGTTGAGAAAATACCCTACCCTTATGATTTATGATGTCTTACAAAGAGAGCAGCATTGACCAATGCATTCTTGCTGAACCATGTTTCTGTTTCTCTATGTTCCAATCATGCTACATTATTAGTGTATCAATTGTTTCTATATGTGTGGACGTGCTGGGATGCATAGTGCAAAAGGTAAAAGTCATGACAACTGATACGTGGATCTAAGGTGACGAATAAGTAAATTCTAGGATTAATACATTTGAACACTTGAAATAAAATTAGGTGACAGTCTAAAGTACCTTTATTGTAACTATAATATTCCCATACTATAAAGGAAAAGCTAATCCTTAATAAAGAAGTTGAAGTATAACTTCCTCAGACTGAGCAAGAATAGGTAGAAAACAAATATTTGATGACAATTGCTCAAATTCAAAATGCCTAATATTCCCTGTAACCAGGTTTAAATGTACAAGTAACATAGAGTAGCAATTTCACTTTGATTTTTCTATTGACATTGAGAAGAGCTACAAAGTTTCTTCTCTTTTATTTTGTTTGTGTCTCTGTGTGTGTAAGATAACAAAGTAAAACTGACTACAGAAAGATCGCATTTCACATCACTAAGCTCTTTTAGAAAAAAACAAGAAAATTTTGTTGACAAGGGACATACATAGAGGACCACCTACATGTCCTCAACGAACCCGAAAAGACATCCATGACTTGAAGCTCTCGAAAGAGCTGCTCACTAAAATGTAGATTTGATGCTTTAAGAAAAATGTATGACAAAGAAACCTAGACACTACTCAGATATCTTGGTTTCTCTTGGATACAAGGAAACTTGTTGCCTCAGGCATGTCATACAAAAGCCTTTGAGAAAACGTCCTCAGCTTGATTTAGGTGTGTTAAGCTCAAATCAAAAAGGAAATTTGCATTATATATCTGCTCACTCACAGAGGGGTTCTTACTAACGATATTCTTTGACAAAATACTGTATAAGTGATGAAACGCAGCTAGAACTTACTATTGTGATGGCAAATATAGGCAGTAACAAGTACAGGAACAGTTGTGAAAAGCTTCCAGAAAGACGCCTGATCAACAAGTTTAGGCAGTAACCGGGGCATCCCAATGCTTCCATTAATGAACTTAACAATGACTATTCCAGCAGTGATCACCACAAATACAACAGCCAAAGCGACTGACAAAGCTGATGTGTATCTCAATGAATCTGCCCAACACAATAAAAGCAGTAATGCATATTAGTGGCTGAGTGCACATAGTGCATTCAAAGGCAAGTATACCATCTAAAAAGTAGAGAAACAAGTATAATGAAGGTGCAATATCGTATTTTTAGATAGACTTCCCAAAAGCAACTGGACACTACATGCAATATAATCCGAATTTAATCCCTTAGACAAGGAGAACAACCTCGTTCACTAAAGGCGATGCTATATTATAAGAATTTAGACTACATGATTATGCAATAATAAGTTAATAATCTTATGAACCTGGACATAGTGGAAGAGATTGTTCATTGAAAACTTCACGAAATTATTGTATTTTACGCAGTTATAAGTTGGGTAAAGTGTAATCGAACACCAGATGCCCTTCTACTTCATATTGTCATGATTTGGTTTACCACCACATTACATCACCAGCCCTAAACGTCAAATACATAATTGGTATGTTCCAGTATGAGGTGATATCTCCCCCTAAATGATCCCTTAAATCGTTTTTACCATAACATAATTGTTGGTTCTCATGCGGTCACATTTAGCTAATAGGCACATCCAATATCAACTTAAAGCTGAGTTTCACAACCAATACACTCACAGATTGGAAGTAAATCCTTCAACTCATATTAGGGTTTATCCGTTAATACATCTTTCCCAATGAATGAATAAAAGAGGAGAAATGCCTTTATGAAAAAAAAAAGGAAAAGAACCTATTGGTAATTAATTTGTCAAAATTCATGATATAGGAACTTACTTCCCACTTCCCATTCCATGTGACCCATTGGTTTTTGTTAAGTTATAACCATAATTCTGTCAGGAGAAAATTAACACTCCTCTACTCTGTATCAAACTATCCATATCCACTTTCCTTTATTATGTCAGAATTTACAACAAAATTTGGATCTAAATGAAAAGTCAGTCCACCATATCTTCATACAACTTCAAAGTATATTGCTACTTCATATTGCTAATCCTTTGACATGACATTTTTCAGAGTACCATGCTTCTCAACTTGTTAAGTCTCATTTTAAACTTATCTAACTCTAGTGCTATAAACTGTACTTTTGTCCTTAATTTCAGGGAAGTAGTCATAGACTCATGGAAGAGCAGCTAATGTGAAGCAGCAACTATCTCAGTTTCAAGTTCTTATACAGTAAGGATCAACTCATTTATGTAAAATGATATGCAAAAACTCCCCTCTGCTTTGAAATGCTTCTCCTGTTTTTACTTTCTTGCGTTGTTTCTTCTGTTTTCTTCTTTTTGATAAGGTAAGATAAGGGTTGTTCTAACTGTTGTCTACTAACCTCAAGTCAAAGGCATTTATAAATTTTAAATACCATGAAAGTTTCAAGAGGCTCAATTTTACGCTTCACAAATTTATCCTTTTCTACTCTCAACATTCAAAAAAAAGAAAACGACCTAACAAACATTTCATTTAATAATACAGTCAAATTGTAGATGGACAAACAACTCTTGGATGGAGGGCGTGGTATCACTAAAATGCGTTGTACATGCATAAAATATATCACCTAATACTCTATATACCGATTTCTTTTTAGCTGCTAAAGGTATTTAACTGATATTCAGCATCAAGTGTGTGCTATAAATATTTACAAGAGGAAGCACCATTACGAGCTATGTTGCTCGGACTCTCCAAAAATGTTGCCGCACCTGTGTCGGGTTCTCCAACAATGCACTACTTTTGGAGGATTCAACACGCATCCGGCAGGATTCTTGAAGAGTCAGAACAACATAGATTACGAGTAATACCTAATATATACCAATCCAAATACACAAATCGTTTTACTCAACAGATGTATAACTGATATGTGAACATACATGGAAACTTTGGGATGCGGAACAAGTTTGTTCGAAAAGAAAGTGGGGAGGAATGGGAAGCGTACTAGCATAAAGAGTAAATTTATAGTGTCACGTTGATTCTCAGTGGGATTAGCTATGTAATATCAGTATTTTAGAGAACTCCAGAAACTCCAAGGATGACAGATTAACTTGGTTTGAGCTATAAAACGTAACATTTCAATGCATTTGAGAAGTTTTCCATATTCATGACTACAGATACAGTTCATTTCCATCTTTGCGAATTCAGTACATCAACCTACTTTACTTTTTATCCAAGTACACATGTCACAATTTGTAGTAAGGATATAAAACAAGAATAACATGATGAAGCATTGGGAGGGAGAGAGAGATGGGTTAGTAGGAATGCTCACCAACGCGTTTGAATGAAATAAGAGGAGCAAAAACAAGGAGCGTAGTAAGAAGCAGTAAGTTGGAGCGTGAATTCCACCAATGTTGGCCAAACCATTCTTCCGTCACACCCGAATAATGCACCCCATCTGACGAAGTCCCAGATAAAACATCTCCTGCAATCGAACAGACCACTTTCATTAGCATTCACAGATAACTCTGGAGCTACTAGATTTATCAACTAACAAAATGGAGATAACACTGCAGGCCTTCCACTATACCTCTTCCCATTTTCTTCAGTTGATAAATTAAAAAGAAAAAAATACTAATCCCAAGAATGAGGTGCTTGCAGTACAAACGTCAAAGCATCCAATTTAATCCGGATTTGGACATCAATTTTTGCATTTTGTTAAAAAATAATTCACAATAGCTGAAAAGTTCATGAGAAGTACTGCAAGTAACTAACTTTTGTAGTTAAAAGTATTTTTCAAATATCTGAGAGCGCATAAAAAAAAATTTACTCCTCAAACTGTAATAATGTTTTCCAGGGTGTGTTCGAGGAAACATTTTCCAAAAAATGTTTTTCGATTTTTTCATGTTCAGGTGGTCAAAATTTTTGGAAAATATTTTTTTCTAGGAAAAACAAACTCCTTAAAAATGAGTAAAATGAACTATCTTTTTTCAAGTAGAAGAATCCAAAGTCGTGAACTTTGTTAAAATTTGAAAGTGCGTAATTTAAGAAAGAATCAGTACTTTAAAAGATCAATAATTTAAAGAAAAATATTACTACCAAAATGCCTTTAATCTCGTGGCTTTAAAGAGTTGATAAAAAGAGTTTTTAAACGGACTAAAAAGGAAAAATTGAAACGTATGAAGTATGAGCTACAGAGTTAGGTACCGATGATGATCATGTAAACAACAAGTGTTCCGAGATTGTTAATCACGATACAAGCTTGCAACAATGTACGACCAAAGCCACCGAACGCATCACCGGTGAGGCCGGAGTAGGAGGCAGACTTGGAAGCGCTAGTGAACCTCAGCAACATCTCAATCGACTTCTCCGTCAGCATAGCAGCAAGGATAATAACGATAAGACCTGGAATTGCACCAAGTTGTTTGAGTGTAGCCGGAAGTGCCATAATTCCGGCGCCGACAATTGTAGTGGAGAGGTTGAAGACGGCGCCGGAGAAGGAAGCTCCATTAAATCCGGCCTCAGAGTGACCGAAATCAACATCTTTTTGCGGAAGAAGAGGGGCGGTTTTAGGGCTCCGACGGTGTTTCCGGTCGGAGTATGTCATTCTTGTAATTTTGGGAAAACTGCGAGGGGTTATTTGGAATGAGAAATTTGTTTCAGCAAAAGGCGTTACATGAAATTTACGCGGCTTTATTTAGTGTTCAACCAATGATCCATGTCATAGCGGGTCCCAGGACAATTTCGTGAGCCACGTGCCTTGCTGTTCGCCTTCTTGGTGCCAACAATCACAGAAATGTGTTATTCGTAATTTATTAGTTACACTGACATAATTTTATAATTGCTTTGAGACGGTCTTATTATAACTACAAAGATATATTGTTAAAATTTTGCTTAAAGGAATGAAGAAGGTGCTGAGTCAGGATCTAGTAGGACGACAATAACCAAACTTGGTCCATTTGTCATCATTCAATGGTCTCTTCTTCTTGAATGGGAATGTTAACAATGAGAGAATGGGTCAAAAGAAGTAAACAGGAAACGGCAGGAGAAGAAAATTTAAGTTATGTTGATATTTGAATTAAAAATTCAAGCGATTAGCTTAAACTATATTTGAGTTTTGTCAACCAAAAAGGATCTCAAAACTAAATAAAATAAAAGGATCACAATAAGGTAAGACAAAATTCACATAGTTAACCTATACTAATTGACCTGAAAGAGTGACTGAATTGGTGTAGCAGAAGTATCCCTTAAGGAAGACTAGGGATTAAATCTTACCTGTGTTGGTGCAGCGGTGTGATATACCAAAGGGATAGGGGATTTTGCTCACTTGGTCCCTTTTTAGTCGAGCTCATCATACATGAACAAGTTTACCCAGTGTGCACCCGAAGAATTACGATAGGGGTTTCCTGAATTTTCCAAAAGAAAAAAAAACCTCGAGTAATCTAAAACTAGCGTGTAGTAAATTGAATATATCTAGGCTCTTTCAGCCAATTTAGTACTGTACTATAGTAGTCTCAAATTAATGCAAGTCAATGAAGATCTTTTTTTAAGGACAGTCGCATAGATTGAGACATAAATAAAAGCAAGTATTTAGAAATTTGACCCGACTTATTTGATTTATCATATGAAGAAATTTCAAAGATTATCAATGCCTATTATATTAATGGAATATCTAGTAATAGCGCAAGCCCCAAAAGATCAGTGAGTCTTAATAATAAAATCGAGGATATCAAAGTCTTGTCAAAACCTTTTCAATCATAAGTTAATAAATGCGTAACATGTGTATCATTAAAGTATGTGGTAAGATAATTGAAATTTCTCCATCCTTAATTAGAGAGATTTTGTTTTTGAACTCAAAATAAAGAATTTCTTGATAAGAGACACTTTATCCCTCCTTAATGATCAACTCGACGCGAATATAAATTAGTTGAGCTAGAGGCTTTGGTTAAATAAAAAATGCACGACATGAATCATTCAAATTACATACTCAAGTTTTATCAACTCACTACGTTAAATAATCATGTGGGGAAAAAATTTAATTAAAGATCTAAAAAAGTAGGAACAATTTAATGCTCCCAGTAAGAAGGGGGATTTATTTGGGTTTACAAGCTTCAAAATTCGTACAGCTAGCTTGTGTCGGTTCAACGGCTATAGGCTTTTTAAAATAATAAAGAAGTGCTACTGACATCAGTTGTCACCAGGCATGTAATTATATACACCGCTAGTGTTG
This sequence comes from Jaltomata sinuosa, assembly GCA_003996215.1. Classification (NCBI taxonomy): domain Eukaryota; kingdom Viridiplantae; phylum Streptophyta; class Magnoliopsida; order Solanales; family Solanaceae; genus Jaltomata; species Jaltomata sinuosa. The sequence goes on from QJPP01001680.1 coordinate 91,322, forward strand.
TGTGTTTCTATAGTAGTAGCTTATACATTACACGACAATATGGTGAGCATAGGTCGATTTGATTTGATTTTGTATATTATCAGTTTGATTTATCGATTTTTAATTTGTCAACATAAAATCAATAACCAAACTAATAAGATATTCGTTATCAATTTTCGATTAATCGATTTTGGTTCTTAACGGTTAGATTTTCGGTTTAACCGATAAGAAAATGCTTCTATAATTTTTTTGGCTTTCTCTTATTTTTATCTACATATATACACTATCTTTATGCAGAAAAGCCTATACAAATTACAAGTATAAGCAAATTCAAATACGTTACTACTAAAACAACTTATTTTCTTTCTTGTTAACTAGCAAACTTGAATGCAGTAGCAACAGTAGCAATCTCTCAAAAAGAAAAACAACACTGATAGGTAGAACCCACCAAACCAACGTCTTTAGAAAGAAAACAACAACACTAAGACAACTATAAAATGCAAAATAATAATAAGGTATATATTTAAAATCTAAAGCCAGTATTATAATTATGAATCAAAATATAGTTTTAATATAATCTTATTAGGTTATCGGTTTAACCATTAACAAAAATCTTAAAATCAAAACCGAACCGATAGTCCAATAAAAAAAATTACAAAACCATTAAAAAACCGTTAACCCAATAACCCAATACCGATAAACCAATAACATTTTTATCGGTTCGATTTATTGGTTAAATCGATTTTTGCACACCCCTAACATGTACCAGAACATATCCAAAGTAACCAGTTGTCTAAGTTATTCGGTTTTCAATTTCAACAACATACAGTGTAATCCCACAAAATTATTTCAGTTTGAATACATCTGCACGAAAATTCATATTTTTAATTCAAGGTAATTTGATTCTACTTTCTATATTTTTAATTCAAGAAAGATATAGGATTTGAGAATGAAGAGGTTTATCGTCCCCTAAATGGTTTACCCACAAAAATTGTACAGAAAGGTTCAAAGTTGATTGGATAGATAGCTCTAGCAGTGCTAAAGAGATTGATTGTATGCCTAAAACACATGAAAACACAACTAACAAGTGCTTCCTTTAAGGGCTTACATTAGCAATATATACAGGAAGTTCAGGAACCTTACAAACAAGAACAGCTTTGAACTTACTGATTGATCAACATCTATCGTACTCGACCAGCATCCTCCAAGTCACTGTGTGCGCTTCCTCTTGGACTTCCGCTTCGAGTTGACCTCCTTAGGCTCTTGTGACAACCCACCCGATTTGGCACCCACAACAGAACTCCACAGCGCCCTTTCAACGTCTGATGGAGTAAAAGAGTCTCCTTTTGTTGATAACTCCTGTTAAACATTTGCCAAAGGAACATGAAAGATAGGTCCTCCACTTCAGAGGCAACAATAAACAATGTACCATGGGTTCAGCATAAAAGTTCAAACGACTTACAAACACTACAAAGGTTTTGGTTTGGTTCACGGAAAAGCTAGTTAGCATTGTGTAAAAGAGCCCGCATTTAGTCTTAAGACACTTCCTCTCAAAATATACACTCCCAATCCTTCCTTGGCTTAGGTAAATTAGAGTCAGGTCTTATACATGTTTTTACTTCAAAATAGTATTAGCATTCAAACTTGTGGAATCAATCAGCATACAAAAATAATTCAACTCCAGATAACCATAAATTTACTTCAGCTCATCACATAAATATCGCCTTCTTCTTCTTTCTTCACCATCTCATGAGGTCCTTGACGCAAATCTTATCTGGCAAAATTGCCAAAGAATCATTTTCTTGTCTCTATGGAGGCCAAACCTATAATCACAATGACTGCTTTCCCCCACCAGCATAGACAGAGTTTCTCTTTAAAAAGATTGTTTTCCTCATCCAAAGGGAAGGATGTCTGAGGCACGATTACAAGAGGCATGAAACATATTTCTAGGAGTTACCGGGAGGGGAGGGGAGGGGGGATTAGCTTTCTTTGGTATCCTGGTGAAAGAACAGTAGAGGAACTAGCAGCTTCATCTGAACATGGCATGCATGTAAACAAAGTCTGACACGGAGCAGATTATCAGTTTCTTTCCTCAGGGATGTGATCTCAAGCGAAGACCAAAAATGTGGTCTTGACTGAAATTAAAGGAACAAATAAGAAGCTGAATGATGAGATACACGTGCATTGTGAAGCAGAAACCACATACTAAACAACGTACAAGTATGAAAACAGGACAATGATGGGCTGTATACATGCATAAGCATTATTGTCATAGCTAATCAAACGAACTTCTGAAACTAGGAAGAGAAAGCATCCTTGTTCAACCAAAGCTTTCAGGTGGAAGCTAGAATCAGAAATATTTACAATAAGTTTCCTGCTTTATAATAGAGACATTAAAGGAATATTGTGTGGTTCGCAATCAGGCAGTCATTCAGATGAGAAAAAGAGATGCGAATATTTGTAATGGATCCTACCTGCTGTAACCTATGTTCTACATTACACCAAAATTTAATCCCTCTGTCACGTATTCCGAATGAATCAAATGAAAGTAGGCTAGCAACACCCAGATGAAAGCATCATTATAACTAAAACATAGAGAAAAACTCTAGCTAACCTTGGCTTTTGCCTGCAATTTGTCCACTAAAACTAGATACTGTTTCAAAGTATAGTCTTTTGAGTTACCGATTGCAGCAACCATTGCCTAACAAAACAGCATTTTCACATAAATCAAACATTTTAGTACACTTCAATTATCAAATTATTGTAGAGAATCAAATAGAGTTTTCCATAGCAATAAGGTCATGATAAAATTTACTTCATCAGACATGAACGGTGCAATATCCGGTGCATAAGCAGCCAGAACAGCAGAGGCAGTGGCTGGACCAACGCCTTTCAAGACAGTGAGCGCCGAAATAGCTTTTGAGATATCAGGCAGAGACTGAAATGCCTTCTCTGAAGCAGATCTCACAACGGCATCGTCCAGTGATGATACAAAATCCAACAGCCTAGGTCTGAATGACAATTATCATACGTTACTTGGATATTTTTTGTAGCCTTACGTACTGCATCTAATATAGCATATTACGTAGGTAATTCTTCAAAATACAGAAAATTAACAGCAGCAACAACATACCCATTGCAGTCCTACAAGCGGGGCCTGGGAAGGGTAGGATGTACGCAGATCTTACCCCTACCTGTGTGGGGTAGAGTGGTTGTTTCCGATAGATCCTCGGCGCAAAAGGAAAGTGTACAAAGCAGGATTGCAAGAAAAATATGGCAGCAACATAGCAAGATAAAAAAGGCAAATAAAGCAACAAATTGTAACACTCATTGGAAAATAAGAGACTACACAACTACTACTAATAAGGCGAAGGGAAGAGGCTAGCCCCTACCTCTTCCCAGAAAAGTGAGACAACACTTGACTACCTACTAACTTTATATACTGATCCTCGACCTCCGTACCTTCCTATCTAGGGTCAGCTCACGACTATGTCCTCAGTAAATTCAAAATCATTGTAAATTCTACTGCCAGGCATGGTCTTTGTAAAAAACTGTTGCACGCAGGATAATGCAAGAAAAAAAATTATCCTTGATGATGATTTATATATCTATTTATCCAGAAAAATTTCAGGGAGACAATCAATGAAACTGATCCAGGTATTTCCTACATGCTAATACATAAGAATGACTCTATGTGAAATCACAAATGACTTATTTACCAACTGGGTTAAAAACTCACTAACTATTCTGGTCTCTTTCCTGGAGTAATAACCACAATGAAATTGTTGAATAAATAACAACTAAAGGAGAAAAAAATCTCAAATGTAAATTAAGTATAAACATTCGATTAGTTTAAATAACCAACAGTCTGGAAATTATAAACTTAACATAGGGCAATAACTAATGATAAAAGTCACTATTCTTAAAGAAGTTTCTGGATTAATTTCTAGTTGTTTCACTACAGGAAGAACTTGACAAAAGTCATTTAACGGCAGAATATCATGGATTCTTTTCCTTCTTAACAAATTTGTGAACCTTGTTGCTAGGGACTTGACAATTTAGGTCGTCATCTACTATGACTGATTTCTCCTTATTGGAGGATCTAACACAAATTTGCTCTAGATCCTCCAATAAGGAGAAATCAATCATAGTAGATGACGACCTAAATTGTCAACTCTCTAGCAACAAGGTTCACAAAGTTGTTAAGAAGGAAAAGAATCCATGATCGTCTGCCATTAAATGACTTTTGCCAAATTCTTTCTGTAGTGAAACAACTAGATATTAATCCAGAAACTTCTTTAAGAATAGTGACTTTTATCATTAGTTATTGCCTCCTGTTAAGTTTATAATTTCCAGACTGTTGGTTATTTTAACTAATCGAATGTTTATACTTAATTTACATTCGAGATTTATTCTCCTGAGTTGTTATTTATGCAACAATTTCATTGTGGCTATTATCCAGGAAAGAGACCAGAATAATTATGTGAGTTTCTTAACCCAATGGGTAAATAAGTCATTTGTGATTTCACATATCGAGTCATTCTCATTCACATATCGCCACATTCAACTTAAATTTCTAAATAAGTATTTATTAAATCAATTTAAAGGCTATACAGAATTCAGCCTGTTTCTATATATTAGCATGTAGGAAATACCTAGGATCAGTTTCATTGCATTATCGCCGTGAAATTTTTCTGGATAAATAGATGTATAAATCCTCATCAAGCATCACTTATTTTCACCAACATTAAACTGCATGCAGCATGTAGCAAAGTTTTTACTAAGATCAGTCTTTGTTAGTTATATCTAGTTATATCAAACAACAGAGAACTCAATAACTTTTGTTAAATCTTGAAATTAGTATAGAACAATATTTGCATTTCTCTAAGAAATATCTATATTGAATTTTAGTGTGATGTTATATATGAATTTCTATGAAGTCTCTGCTAAATCTCAAAAGATCGAGTCTTTAGTTTGTTTTAATAGATTTTGTGCTACAATGTTGTTAGTTACGAGATAAGTTACTCATTTTTTTGAGTTTTTAATTGTTATTTATGGGTCGTAACACGATTGTCTTGAGAAAGCTCTTTTCTTTATATAATTGTCCGCACAACGCGGGGTACATATACTAGTAATACTACTAATAAGGCGAAGGAAATGGGAAGGGGAAGAGGCTAGCCCCTATCTCTTCCCATAAAAGTGAGACAACACTCGACTACCTACTAACTTTCTACACCGATTCTCCACCTTCATGCCTTCCTGTATAGGGTCAGCTCAGGACTGAGCTGAAGTTCCACCATGTCATATCTAATCACCTCCTCAAGTTCTTTTTTGACCTACCTCTACCTCTTCTAACTCCTCACCGGCACATCCGTGCACCACATCTTCACATGCCTAAACCATCTCAGTCTCGCTTCCTTCATCTTATCAAAATACACTAAATTAACTCCAAAAAAATTGCACAAACCAGAATACCTACACACAATCATAATATACTTATACTCGAGTCAAATATACCATAGCAAATTATCAAAAGTAAATACATATATTAAGAGAGAATTAAAAAACCTCCATTTGCCTCTCGTAAGCTTCCACTGCATAAGCTTGGTGAGTTCGGGATTTGTGATGTAACTAGGGTTTCGTTGCCGGAGAACGCCGGGAAGTTCATTCCGGTAGAAATCATCGAGGGAGACGAGGTTAGGCTTGCTCAGTGACTCGATTCGGGCTCCGTAAGAAGATAGGGCCTCCTTCCACTGTTCCAAATCGGAGCATTTGAAGTCCATCGCCGGCGAATACAGTTTCGAGCTCAAAGAGGAACTATCGCGCCATTTCCTATAAATGTGAAATTTTTTGTGCTGCCACCATTAGTTTCTTGAAAATACAAGAGAGTCCACTAGGTTCTGAGAATTTGTTTTTCTAACCACAAGTTTAATTTAATTGATTTATAGTGATTGAATGTAAATTTTCCTTCAAGAAAGTCTGCTAAACCTAATTGAGTTGTTTAATTTAGCTAACGCATACATATGATAAGAAATTTCAATTAATGTTTTAGTGTTAATTAATAAACTATAAGTTTTTCTCACTTAAAACCTTTGCTTTCGATTAACGTATTTAATAATAGTTGACATTGTTCTTAGGGTTATTTAGAAGGTTCGTATACGTGCGTTAAAATTAACATTATTGCGCTTGACCATGGTTTCAAATTTGATGCATAGTTTTAGCATCATAAAGTAACACCTAACAGCTTTTAAACACATAACTTAGAAAATAACTTTTGGTGGCCTTTAAATCGGGAGAAAAGGGGGGTGAAATAAGTTTTTGAATCAAATATATTTGCGGTAAAGAAAACTCATTTTGTGGGTTTCATACCTTTCACGATTGAGATGGCGGGTTCAAACTCTATCACATATTGTCAAGGAGTGTTGCTCAGGTCTTCCCTTACTATTCCAATCTTGTTCATCATTATGGCATCTTCTTCCTCCATCTTAATCTCTTCCTCCTTGTTTGCCTTATGAATTCAAATGAGTTCCAAGACTATAAGGGAATAATCCAAATGAGGATTAGTATATAATTAATTAGTCCCCAAATTATTTATTCAATCATTTGTATTACAATGATGGAATAAGTTACTAATCTTATGAAATATTCCGATCCATAAAATAACTTTGTGTATCTCATTCCGTACCAAATGAACCCCAAAAGGCTAAAACTAGATCAATTTCTCCTCCTATATTCAAGGAAATTCTCAAAGCCCCAAGCCTATCACAAGGACCCAACCAATAGTTCTTCTTTCACCCTGCATTTGGGCCAAAGCCCATTCTTTATTATTTGTATACACGTATAGCTTTGCCTGATATTAGTTGGGGGTTGTTGGGGGGGGGGGGGCGACAAATTTTTTAAATGGAAGAAAAAAAAACTTGATTTGGTACACTCAATTTACAATTTTAGAGATAAGTCATTTTCTTCTTTGGTCTGTGATGAAATCCATGGAAAGATTATCTATTTACATTGTCGTTGTCTTTAATTATATGCATGGACGTCCCTACGAACACAAAAAAGAACAAAACAAACAAAAAGCAATTAGAGAATTTGTTTTGATGCTTTATAATAAAGTGAAAATTCTCGATGGTTGAGGACTAGAGGCTTACCATGATGAATCAGATTGAAATTAATTGTAAATTAAATTAAGCATAGAAAAAAAAGACAAAGAAACTCCTTCTCCAGCTATGATGATCAAATGCAGAAAGCGTAATATTACCGTAAACCTAAAACAGAACAAAAGAGAGAAACAATAGTGAGAGTCAGTAGACTTCTTACATCAAAGATAAGACATCTTAGAGTTCAACCTCATCTAAGAACCTTCCCAAATATTATCACCAAATAACTATATATAAACTAATTATATAATTTAATATATATAAATATGAAATCAATTAGTAATGTGTGGACCAGACTTAATGAAAATCTAACCGATTGCACTAGCTGTTTTATTCATCTCTACGATCACTTATATGTATCAACATGACAACAACTTGCATATATACGTCGTCTTCACTAAGAACCTTTATATATGTGTTGAAAATATGAACTATTTCTCTTCATATTTAACCTTTTATGTTTGTTCCTTAATTTAATTCCTTTCAGATTGAAGACGACATAGTAATGCTATAGCCTATAAGTATATATTAATGGGTTGATAATTTATCTCTATGTTCAAGAATCGTGCAAATATAACTCTTGAAAAAAATTATTCTTACAAATAATGTCAGACTTGAGTTTAATATGTATTCATATATTGCTTATTCCTATAGAAAAAATATTGTATTTGTTTAATATTAGCAATAACTTATAAAATTTTAAATCCTAATTTCATATTCATAGAGGGTTTGCACTTTTGCTGCATGCCTGGTTATTTATTTCAGTTCTTTTAATTTCATATCTAAATTATTGAGAGTGTAAGTTTTTTTACCTAAACTATAACTCAATAGTTAGCGAAACACGCCTAAATGCTAACTAGACCAAATATTTGTCTACAAATACTTCTAAACGTGTTTGACTATAAAATCTTGTCTACCTAGCATATATAACGTACGACTCTATTGTAAAGAAAGGTCTTGAGCTTAACTCTCCCCATTCCATATCCGACGTGCGACATTTAACACTCCCCCGCACGCCCAGACCTAGTTAACTGGAGCGTGAACAATATAATATGGGGGCCCAACATCGGTGAACAAAGAATTGGATTTGGGTCTGGCTCTAATACCATGTAAAGAAAGGTCTTGGGCCTAACTCACACTCCAAAAGCTAGCTCAAAGGGAGGAGGATTGCCCAAACCTTATAAGGAGACCAATTAGCCATTCCATATCTGATGTGGGACATTTAACATCTATTAGCTAACACATTGTTATTATTATATTTTTCAATTGATTTCTTTAAAACCCTAAACACCCCTTTCAAGTCGGAGATTCATAATTATTCGTTGAATAATCAATTTATGTATTTTTAATCTCTGCATAGTTAATTAGATTGTGAGCCAAGCAATCCATAATGTCTGATCAAAAAAAAAAAGAGAAAGAAACGCAAGCAATAAAGAGAAAATAGGTTTCTGTTTCAGTCAAACATTTATTGTTTTGTCTTTAATTAGGTAAAATCAGCACGAATGAACTATTATAATCATGAGGACAAATTAGTTGAACATCACACTTTTGTTTTAATCACGAGTATGCATTAATTATTCTATCAATTATCTTTCATAAACTACTCTCTTTGTCCCGTATTAGTTGCTCACTATACTAAAATTAATTGTCCCATATTAGTTGACCACCTTACTAAATAAAGAAAGCATTAATTAAATCTTTCCCATATTACCCTTGCAATTAATTCTTTTTGAAAGTGTTCACATTTGTTTGTAAAGTTCCAAAGAAGCTTTTTAAAGGGTAAATTAGTAAAACAATCTTCTTATTTATGATTTCTTAATATGCGTGTAAAAAGAAAAGTGTGCAACTAATATAGGACGGAGGGAGTAATTTTTTCCCTTCTTTAATTATATGAAGATAATCACGGATTATTTTAAACTCTTAAAAAATGGAATTATATTTGGTATTTCGAGAATTAGAGCTTTAAGTATCTCATGATTCGTTTTAGGGAATTAAAAATTGTTTTAAAATAAGATGTGAAGCATGTTTGATGGCGCATTCCATGCAAATTAATTTAAATAATCCTATTGGTTTCTTAAATCCTTGATTTCCTATCTTTTCCCCTTTGATTTAAGATGCAATTTCACCCATGTGGAGTACTTCACTTATGATTAAATCAATTATTTCTTAACAATTATTGAAAACTTTTACACCCTTAGTTTTAAAATAAGTGGTATTTTTAATTTGGAGATACTGTTTAAGAAAATTACTTATTCTAAAAAAGCCAAGTGTGATGTATTCTTACTAACTTAACGTTAATAAATATCTTTAAGGGCATAAATACTAGTTGAGATCAAGTTATTGTGCCTTATACAAATACTATACGTATTTGCATTTTACGCTGTGCTTTTTGGAAATTATATGGAATAATCAATTTCCTCCAAACTGAGTGTGTTATGTTTGAAAAATAAATAATTTGAAATTACTATTTGATATTGCATTTAATTCAAGATCTGATTTGCATTAATTAATTTGCACAGGCGTTAGGTAGATTTTTAAGCTATAAATATAAGGAGGACTACTCCCACAAGTAAGGGCAAACAAATAATTGATATTTCACAAAATTAAGAAAGTTTTCATTTTTTTTTAAAAAAAATTCTATTGACATATATATGTTTAATTTAATGTACAAATTTAATGATAATTATGTCAATTTAAAAAGAAAAAAACATCACAATTAGGGTATATTAGTCAAAATACCTTTTAATTTTTAAGAGTAAGTGATCAATTCCTTAATCTCTGTGTCCAAACTTAAAACATTAATTATTTTGGATCCAACTAAGTGACCATTAGATATATATTTGAAATACACTGGCCAAACAAATTGAAATTTATACCGTGCAAAACAATTTCCGGTGATACTAAATCACCGAGACATGCAAAATGTTTAACATTCGATGAAAGTCACTCCCATTACATCGAATATTAAACATTTAACATCTATGAGCATAAGGCTCATTAAAAGAAAAATATATTTCCTATTACGATTTTTGACATTTTCAAGATTTGAATCCAATTTTTTTAATTATTCTATGATCCCGACCACCATTATCATCAATGGTTTTTGGGAACTTCAATTGCTAAAGTACCAAATTTCTGACCTAGAATTATAGTTTGGTCAAAAAGAAAATAAATCCATAAATCCTTGGAATCTTTTTGAATTGGATGATTACGTTGACGGAAGATTGTTTTATTGTAGTTGGAGTTAACCTTAAAAAAAAAAAAGGTACAAGAAAAAGTCATCATAGCTGCCGGAATTTTGGCTAATTAAATCAAATTTGTCCGACCTCCAAAATTTAAAGCTTGCATTTAAAAAAAGAAAGCTTGTGTTGATAATTAAAATATATATATATAATATATATATATATATATATATATATATATATATATATATATATCAACACAAGCTTTCCTTCGGATTGCGAGAGAGCTAGACAATGGGAACGAAAGATTTGTGTGGTATTAACATTAGAAAATTAGCCGGATTTAATTTTGACTATAGCTTCAACCTATCTTATATTTTGCCGTCCTCGATTGTAAACTTATGATTTGACTAATTAATTCCTCCGATCCATTTTATCTGTCATTTTTAACAAAAAAAAGTTTTATCAAAAAGATTTGTTCCTTTTAAAAAATGGAGAAGACATTAATTATTTTTTCAATTATATACTTTATACACTTACTATTCTATCACATGACCATTATCAACAATAGTTAGAACCAAATCCAAATCAAAGCTTAGATACTAAATTAGTTCAAAGCTAACTCCAATTAGGCAAACACCACCTCTTTAGTCAACAAAAAAAAAAGCAACTCTTTTATATTTTCTCAATAAAAAAAACTATTCAAAACTAAGATTAGATTTTGGACCAAATATTTTAGGTAGCGTTTGGCCATAAATTTAACTAAAACTTGAAAAAAAAAATGAGTTTTTGAAGTTTGTTAAAAAAATAGTTTTAAAAATTTGAAGTTGTGTTTGAAGTTGCTTGAATTTTTTTTGAAATTTTGTGAGTGAAAGTGAAATTTCACCCAAAATTCTTTTGAAACTTGAACATAGATTTTTAAAAATTGTTCAAATTTCATGAACAAATAATATTTCCAATTTTCTTATTTTTTTTTTTTTAAAAAAAGAAGAATTTACCCTCAAAAATCTATGATCAAACAAGAGATTAATATGTATTATATTGGGTACGTATAGCCAATCAGCTTATATAACGTATTACTATAACTCTTGGGACTTCAGTTTTCATTCTCATTTCTTACCTTAGGTATATAATACTTTCCTCCGTGAACAAAGAGAGAGAACCAAAACAAACAAATTAGTTAAAGGGTTCTTTTCTGCTTAATTAATAATTAGGTGAAAATTACTTCGTTCTATTTTGATCCGTTCAAATTCTACTTCTCATGATCCAAATATGAACAGTCTTGAATTATTGAAATCATTTTTATTGGCATCAAACAGCAGAACAAGAGTACAAGACAAAGAGATTCGGGCCACACGTGCCTAAAATGGATTTTTTTCAACTTCCAATAGATTCTTTTATTCCAAACAAATCTCCATCAATTAGAATTATTAAAAAAAAAAAAGGATATGAAAATGATATTCAGAACTTTCTGGAGTGCAACGTCAATATCAAAGATATATGTTAGAATTCGTTGCAGTAGAATTAATTCCTCTTATTATAACTTTTACTATATAGATTCTCATGGTCGAGCTTTTTTCAAACACTACATCTCAAATATTAAATTACTACTAGACAGTGAGAAACACGTACTAATGAGTAAAACTTATTGAAAAACTTTAATCTTTCTTCAAGGTTGGAAGGTCTTTGAAGTTTTGAAATGTTGTTTGTTAATTCTTCCTTGAGATGGGTAGAGGAAGAAAATCCACGTTACAAACTTAGAGACCACAATTTTTTTTATAAACTAGGTCACTAGCTCTTTGATAAAAAAAGAGTAAAAGACACAACTTCTCAGTTATTGGCACATTAATTATACGGAGAAGGGTCTAAAATATCTTTCAAGTATAGGAAATGGAATAAAAATACTCTTCTTCCACCTTTAGGCTCCAAAATACCCTTCCATCCACATGTATGGTAATGGACCTATATTACCCTTTCACTTAACAGATTCTTTAATAGTAATAATTAATATTTTCAATTAATCAACTATTTTAATTATCCCCACCAAACGTGGATCCAACCTAGACTACCCGACCCACTATTGTTCACCCGCCTCATATTTATATCAACTACTAAAGAAAAACCCGTACTTTATATCAACTATAAGGATTACATAAACTGGATTGAACAACTGACCCATTGACGAGAATTGAACTTATAAGGATGAACCTATTAATACCAAGTTTTTGGCATGCATCCACAAGGTTCACAGCAGTCTAGCTTGAACCCATGAAAAGAATTAGCATCATCTTGCTAAGCAAATGCAAATGGCCGAGAAGCCATTATGTGCCCCCTAAATATTATCCATTTTCCTTCCACTCAGGTTGGTTTTTGGTACTCGAAACTTGAAAAAGCATTGAGCAAACGGGTTTAAATAGTTGATATAAATATGGGGCGGGTGAACAATATTAGTGGTTTGGGTAGTTTAGGTTGGATTTGGGTTTTGTGGGGATAATTAAAATAATTTATTAATTTAAATTTTAGTCAATCAAAAGCTGTCACGTCATTAATAAAAATATTAATTATTATTTTTAAAGAATATGTTAAGTGAAAGGGTAATATAGGTCCATATAGGTGGATGGAAGGGTATTTTGGAGCCTAAAGGTGGAAGAAGGATATTTTTGTTCCATTCTCTATACTTGAAGGATATTTTAGGCCTTTCTCCGTTAATTATAACTGAAAGTTGAATGGATTTCTATGCATGTAAAACTCATTTTTCCTTGATATTTCTGCAACTCATTGTTTGCAACAAATTTTAATGTGATAGAAATAAATGCCAACCACAAACAAAATATGCAGAAACAATAATATTTTATTGATGAATATTTGTGAGTACAATTTGTTCTTCTCTCTTGATTCTTTTTTCCTAAATATTCTCCATGATTCGAGGGCCGTTAGTAGCGTATTTTTCGAATGTAGGATGATTTTGACCTCTTTATGAATATCCCATGAGTTTATGGAATTTTGAGATGCCTCTTCAATGGAATATTTTACCTTTTATATAGCCCTAACTGGTTTAGGGTAGAGTAGTCTCTAAGCTAAGGTTTAGGGTAAAGTAGCTTCCAAGAAACCCTGATAGAGATTGGACTCATCTTGTAGAGTCCCACAAAATTTTGATGTCTACAAATGCCCCCACTTCACGGCTTGTCATTGTGTAAACTTGATGAAACTCAAAGATGAGACTTGAAGTAATTTTCATCTTTGCAGTTTTGTGGCTCCAGATTTGCAAATCTGATTTGTGAGAGAAGAGATGAAGGGGCAGATTTGGTCTCACTGGGCGTGCCAATTTGCTTGCAACAAAATTTAATGTGACAGAAAAGAAATAACAGTCACAAATAAAATATGAAGAAACGAATTTTTATTGATAAATAATGTGAGTACAATCTGTTCCTCCCTTTATTCTTCTCTCCTAAATATTCTCCATGATTCGAGAGCCATTAGTAACTTATTTCTTGAACATAGGATGATTTTGACCTCTTTATGAATTACCATGAGTTTATGGGATTTCGAGATGCCTCTTCAAGGGAATATTTTACCTTTTATATAGCCGTGAACTGGTTTAGGGTAGAGTAGTCTCCAAGCAAGGGTTTAGAGTAGAGTAGCCTCCAAAAAATCCTGATAGAGATTGGACTCATCTTGTAGAGTCCCACAAAATTTCGATGTCTACACTCATATGATTAATTTTTTTACTCCCGTGGTTCATCTTTATTTATCACATTTTGACTCGGCACAACTATTAAGAAAACAATAATTGATACTCTTTATGTCTCATATTAGTTGGCCACTATACTAAAAATTGTTATCTCATATTAGTTGACCACCTTACTGAATCAAGAAAATATTAATTTTCTTTTTTACATATTACCCTTATAATTAATTCTTTTTGAGAGTATCCACACGTTTGTAAAGTTCCAAAGAAGTTTCTTAAGTGGTGAATTAGTAAAATTACCTTCTTATTTATGATTTTTTAATATGCGTGTAAAAAGAAAATTGATCAATTAATATGAGACAGAGGGAGTATAGTCATTTTACCACACTACCCTTATTAAATGATACTTAATCCCAAAACTAATTATTGAAATGTTTATGGATGGAGGAAATCATTAATGTTATTCCAAGTTTCAAAATGTCTTAGACCCGATCTTCCTAGTGATATGCGGGTCAAACATTGTTAGTTGTTGTCTAAGTTGTCAAGAAAGAGTTCTTTTGCTAGTAAATAAAGTAAACGTAAGATAATATTTTCTTTTTATCTTTTCTTGATATGTCAAAAGTGACAAGTAAAAGTGGAAATCAAAAAATAAAAATAAGAAATAAATAAAAATAGACGGAGAGAGCATTAACACGTCATAAATATAGGTTCTTTACTCGATAGCACACCATAAATATATAATCGTATTAAACATGTAAGTTCATTAAAATAGAAAATTATTGTACTAACAAATACCGACGTTGGTTTTTTTCGAATAGCGATATTTCTGTTTGAAAGTGTGCTAACTCCACTTAATTAGTTCAATTGAATAATCAATTATGATCTCCAAAGTAGGCATACTGCAGATCTAAAACTAAATTGATTATTGTATAATAATAAATATTGCTCCAGTTGCAGTGTATGTGAGGATTTGGATATGAAGTTTTCTTTCTGTAGAAAGGGACACAAATTTAAATTAATCGAGCTCTCATATAAAATATCAGCCTAGAAACAAAAGAATGTATGTGAGGATAGTTGAAGTGGGTCCTAAGATACCAATTTTCCTTTGGCATTTAATGCAAGAGTTGCAATTCCTAATTACTTTGCATTTCACATGGCTAATGGTTGGTGAGACTTCTACTCCCTCACTTCCATATTATTTTTTATTTTTATTTTTTATGCACATATTAAAAAATTATAAATAAGAAGAAAGTTTTACAAATTCACTCTTTATTTTTTTAAAAAATTTTTTACAAACAAGTGTGAACACTTTCAAACAGAATTAATTGTAAGGATAATATGAATTTTTTTTAATAAATGCTTTCTTGATTTAGTAAGGTGGTCAACTAATATAGGACAACTATTTTTAGTATATTGACCAACTAATATAGGACGGAGGGAGCAATTTTTACTTTCTCCGATTCGTATTAAGTGATGTTTTTATCTTTTTATTTTAATTTAAAATAATTGATATTTCACATAATCAAAAAGATATTGCTCTCTTCGTTTTAAAATTAGCTCTGGTATTTCTCCTTTACACGTCCTAAACATTAATTAAGAGAGACTTTCGGCTATTTATTCTTATTTATGTCTTAAGATATAATATATCTTCATTAAGTATTTACTCTATTGAGGTGTTTTTAGTCTTCAAGAACAATTACTACTAAAAATAAAATAAAAAAATATAATCAATTTTATCTTGAACTTCTAAAATGACAAATAATTTGAAATAATTTGAAATGACCACAACAAATAACTTGCGACGCAGGGAGTAATTATTTTTTTTCAAATTTACCTTTATTTAGATAAGTGATTTTTTACGTAACCAAAAAATCACTTCTTAATGAATGTGCCCATACAAAGAAATCATATAATATGGATCGGAAGGAGTAATTATAGTCCATTCCCACTAATTTTAGAGAAGGAAAGACCACTAAGAAAAAATTTGATACTTAATTGCTAAAATGCCGAATTTTAATCATGAATTCTGCTTTGGTCAAAAAAGAAGAGAAACTTAAATCTTTACAAAGTTTTGAACAAAATGGTTATGACTTACGAATTATGATGATTGTAGACTTTTTATCAAACGCGATTTTAACTAATTAAGAAAGAAAAATAACAGCAGAAATAAGGTCAAGCAAAAACAAATATATTTGGCTAATAAAATCAAACTTGGCGAGCTCCAATGTTTAAAGGTTGGCGGAACCTATTGATAGTTCCCTAAAGTTGGCACGATTTTTTACTTAGGCATCTCAAGTAAGTCTTGTACATTTTGAACACCTAAGATAAGGTCGGATTGTGTCATTTTATCACTTTTTGCTGACTCGGCAACTTGTGTAATTTTCACTCCAAGAAAGCGCGTGAAGAGCCTAAAAAATCATATTTTTTTATTTTTTTAAATTCTATTTATTTCCTTCTTCTTCTTTATTCTTTTTCTCCATCTTCTTTATTTAATATTCTACCATTGACAATTTTTTCACCATTATTATCTTGTTCACCGAAAAAATAAGATCACCACCATTCTCTAAGACAAGTGACATTTTCTTTTTGTATAAAATTAAGATCAAAACCGAATTTTAAATTCTTAAAAAAATCAGCCAAAAAAACAAAATTTCCCTTAAACTCCATTTTTTCTTCAAGATTTTATCCCAACATATTACTATATCAATGTAATTATAGATCTAACCTATTAATCAAAGTTGACAGAAACAAAAGAAAGAAGAAGAAGTTCATCAAGAGAAGAAATCAAATTTGGGTTTCAAAATTTTTTGACAAACACTTCATTTTTTTCGTCAATGATTATACGAATTTATTAATCTAATAGTTCATTTCATTTACAAAAACAAAAAGCTACCGGTTTAGTCCGTTAATTTCAGATTTTACCCATCCATTTTTCATTGCAATTCTTTTGGTTAGCAACTATTAGCATTTGTGATGTATAATGTAAGCTTCTTGTTCTTAATTTCTATCTATAAAGCTTATTTGAATAAAAAAAAAAAGAAGATAAGAAGGTGGAGTGGATGATGATCCCTGTTGATAGAGTTCTAATGGCTATGGCAGGGGAATTTTGGGGAAGGAGGGGTTGGGTAGGTTGGTGGGGTGAGGGTTTAGAAAACAGCTTTAGTTATATTCTTTTTTTACGAAGAATAGTTTTTCTTTTATTTTTTTTATAATTTATTTTTTAATTATTATTTTATACCCAAATGCCACATGTAATCTTTTAATTAGTCATCATGCCACATCACCAGCGAGTGTAATACACACACTTTGTAATTGTAGTTGATTGTCAAAAAAGTGTCTAATAACACAAATTTTAAGTTGTTTAAGTGTTCAAAATGTACAAGGCTTACTTGAGGTGCCTAAGTAAAAAGTCGTGTCAACTTTAGGGGGCTACCGATAAGTTCCGCCTTAAAGGTTTAACAAAGAAGAGTTGTTCGGATGATAAGTATTTTTCGCCATTAATTTTAAGATTGTGATTTTAAATTATCAAGAAAACAAAAAGAGTGTGTAAAAGCTCTCAGGAAGGGGCTAAAAAAAGTCATGCAAGATGATAATCTTTCTAGCATGCAGGGAAAAGAATAATCAGTAAAAATTCATATTACCTTTCAATATGTCCGCATACATTTTAAGAAGAAAAATTTAATAACTTTAACTATTGAAGTATTTGTTTACAATAATTTCTATTTTCTATTTTAAATATCTCACTTAACTAGTACTAATTGTTTCACTAATTAGAACAATATGGACTAATTTGAAAGAAAATTAGCAAACAAATATTTCTTGTTTTTGAGAACAAATAATTTGAAACAATTAAATTTACTAAAACTACAAATATTTGGAACCACAAAAATGTAGTAATAAAAACAGCCCATATCTCCCTGCACCGAAAATCCCCATCCCCACCAAAAAAAAAAGCCAACAAAAGAGACAAACCATGCTTATTAGGACCCTTTTAATTAAATCTCCGAGAAATTTTAGTAACCCAGTTAATTAATTCGTGAACTTTTATTTTAGTATTGATAATTTGATTTTTCACCTTGTAATTCTCTATTTCATATTTTTTTTAATAATCAATTTTTTGCTTGATTACTCTGACAACACCATCCTTTTTAATAATTTATCCTTTAATCACATCGTCATACCATATAGAACTGCTACTATTGATGAATACAAATATTTCTTAATAGTTGTAGATTATTTTACCAAACCTACCTAGGTGTTTTTAATATAGTTAGCACCAAATCCAAATCACACCTTAATTGCTTGATTGAATAATGGCAGTATTCAAGCCTAACCCCAATTAGCTAGGCAAACACCACTCTAGAGAGTCAACAAAATACTACGTAGTAAATAAAAATAAACCAGCAACAACACCCATTACTATAGCAAAACCAGCAACTCTTTTTCTTCTTTTTCCCAAGTAGAAACTGTTTATATTTCAGGATTAAGTTTAGTACAATAGTAAATTTACTGTCAATCAAATATAGTATAAATTCAGTATCAAATTTAATTTTGAAATATCTCACCTTATCCCATCTAACATGTAATTACTTTATCCACCTCCTATGTTGGATAAATAGTCTAAGGATTATAAGTACGAGATAATTTAATTTGCGTACCAAATGACCTAAAACAAGTGACGACTTTGAAATGTAGTCTCCCATGTGGTGTGTGATTGAGCATGAAATTAAAAAGATAAAATAACGACTTTGAATTTTATAGTCTAAAATAACTCATGATTCTTTTTTTATGTAAAGTACCACATATCCCGTGAAATTCATCGAGTTGCGACGCCACGGAGCCTATAAAATAAAGGAGGGTTGGTTGGTTTAAGTCATGAAAGTGTGTGTTGTCAGTTGTGTCCTGAAATTTCTCTCTCTCACTCTCTCGCCAGCGAAGCTACAGCCCAACATTTGTTACGTTTTATTATCTTTTTTTTATTGTTCTAGATAGATAGAAAACTAGAGAAACCAACGTCGTCGTTTCGTCTTGCTCCGTCGTCGTTTCCGTCCTTTTTCTACATTGTCGCCGGCCGACGACAATGGTGGATTTGGGTCTATCCGGATCTGCTCTTACGGTGGTGTTAGGGTTCATTGCTGTTTTCTGGTTTTTCATTCAGAGAAATGGTGGGCCCAGCAAAGGTGAAATTGATGACCCGGCAACAACCACCACTACTACGGTGTATAATGGAGAGTCCAGATCAAAGGATGAAAACGACGACGTTGATATCATCGTCGTTGGTGCCGGGGTTGCCGGCGCTGCTCTCGCTCACACTCTTGGCAAGGTTTTGTTTCTTTCTTTCTTTCTCATCCTTTTTAAAAATTTGTTATTCAACGTTGGTCCTTTAACTATTTTTTATGTACATATGTGGGCAAACTGTATTGTGGTGGGTTGATTTACGTATCTGAATGCATAGTTGATGTGATTATCCGTAAAAGACATGAACTTGATTGTTAATTTGATGGAATCAGAGAAATGAAAGATGAATTGTTGATGAAAGCATTTGGGATGTGTTTGGTATCCAATTTTCCCATGTTTGATTGATCAAAATATTTTCTCTACAAAAATAAGCTTCTTGAAAATGACTTCCGGAAGTAGGGAAAACAAATTGCACAAGTAACTTCCAAGTTCATTGTTTCCTCCCCACCTACCCAACGTCCACAACCCCATCTCTTTACCATTCCACCCCCTCCAACCCCATACCACCACCCTTATAATGTTTTTCTAGCTTACATATAAATGCTCTTGGGATATTATGTTTTTACTTACCAAACACTAGAAAATAAGTAAGAAAGACACTTGTTTTCCAAGAAAATATTTTACAGGAAAGCATCCAAGGGTGTGGCCCAGTGGTCAATGAAGTGGGTTAAAGAACTATGAGGTCTGAGGTCTCAGGTTCAAATCCAGCAGAGACAAAAAAAACACTAGGTGATTCTTCCTATCTGTTCTAGCCTTGGTGGACAGAGTTACCTAGTACCTGTTGCTGGTGATGGGAGGTGGTAGGTATCCCATGGATTTAGTCGAGGTGCGCGAAAGCTGGCTCGAACACCACGGTTATCAAAAAAAAATTCTAGGAAAACATTTTCCTTCATACTGAATACACCTTTGGTGTGAAGGAAAAATAATTTTCAATCTACAAGTTCTTTTCTGATATATGAGAAGAAAGGGATACTTATAATATAGAATCATTTTGCAAGCTGGTGGTAACTGCAAATAATTTTATTGTAATTCTTTGTTGACTATTCTCTATTAAAAATTGGTATGAAATCATAGGCTAAATTTGGGAAGGAGGGAAAAAGGGGATCTTTTTGTGAGACTTATGATTATATGTTTTGGCCTACAGGAAGGGCGTCGTGTAAAAGTAATTGAAAGAGATTTGACAGAGCCTGATCGAATTGTTGGAGAACTCCTACAACCGGGTGGCTACCTCAAATTGCAGGAGTTGGGATTGGAAGGTAAAGTTCCCAAATGATGTGATTTGTGTCAATTCTGGTTAATTTACTCTCTTGAAGAGGAAAAAAGGAAGCCGTCTTACATTTTTAGCTTCTTGTCCGTCTCTTTTTCTGCATTTCTCATATTTGTATTTTGGTCTACTGCAGATTGTGTGGAGAAAATTGATGCTCAACGAGTGTTTGGGTATGCTCTTTTCAAGGATGGCAAGAGCACGCGTCTTTCTTATCCCCTGGAGAAATTTCACTCTGATGTTTCTGGGAGGAGCTTCCACAATGGGCGTTTCATTCAAAGAATGCGAGAGAAAGCTGCATCTCTTCCCAAGTATTCTTTCTTACCATTTTTTTCTTTTTTTCCTTGGCAGATCTATTTCTCTCTTGTTTGAATCATTCTCAATATGTTATAAAGTATTTGATCTTCAAATAATTTCCTGTTTGAACTTATAGAGGATTCATAATGCTGATTCTTCTAGTTTGGGTGGAGGCTTAGTTGATTGATCGAAATAGTTTCCTGTTGAAGTATCTTTGCTTTTATTGAAATGAACGTTGGGTTCGATTTTTTAACAGTGTCAAGCTAGAGCAAGGCACTGTTACGTCTCTGCTTGAAGAAAATGGGACCATTAGAGGTGTTCAGTACAAAAATAAATCTGGTGAAGAGTTGAAAGCGTATGCACCATTAACCGTAGTATGTGATGGCTGTTTCTCGAATCTGCGGCGTACCCTTTGCGACCCAAAGGTAAGGGTGCTTATCAATATTTCTGTTGGTTTTTGTTTAAGAAAAAGAGGATGGCACTGGGTGATTAATTTTTTTAAAAGCTCATTTGTGAAATCTTTTGCTTTTACTTATTGTCTATATTTTTTTGCTTTTAATTATTGTCTATATTTTTTTGCTTTTACTTATTGTATGAGACAAATAAGAATTAGTGTACCCAAGTTGGTCCGAATGAACTTTGAACATCACCATTTTTCTCCCCTCCTAATGTTTCTCTCGACCCTCAGAATGACATGTCACATTTTTCAGGTAGAAGTGCCTTCTTGTTTTGTTGGTCTGGTCCTGGAGAACTGCCAGCTTCCACATGAAAATCATGGACATGTCATTTTGGCTGATCCATCACCTATCTTGTTCTATCCCATAAGCAGTACGGAGGTCCGCTGTCTGGTTGATGTACCTGGTCAAAAAGTGCCTTCTATTTCGAATGGTGAAATGGCCAAATATTTGAAAACCGTAGTTGCTCCCCAGGTAAAGAATTGTTGAAAACTTTATCCTGAATGTCATACCGTGTCATTATAGTAGTAGACATACTTAAGTTTCATGATGTTCAATGAGATGTTTGTGTGGTTGCTCCAGCTCCCTCCTGAGATAAAAGATGCATTCATTGCCGCAGTTGATAAAGGAAACATCAGGACAATGCCAAACCGAAGCATGCCAGCTGCTCCTCATCCAACTCCTGGTGCTCTTCTCATGGGAGATGCATTCAATATGCGCCACCCCTTGACTGGTGGAGGAATGACTGTAGCATTGTCTGATATTGTTGTATTGCGTGATCTTCTCAAACCTCTTCGTGATTTGAATGATGCACCTACTCTTTGCAGATATCTGGAGTCCTTTTACACCTTGCGTAAGGTAAAACTCATTTGAAATCCTTCCTTGCACATGCAAACGTATTTGGTTACTGTAAGCTGGTACTCATTTTCTACTTTAAGAATCCTTAGTGAAGTAAGAACTCTATGTTTGACTAGTGAGTAATGAAGGATCTGGAACCACAAAACTGACATTTCCTTTGATGATTTCACCAGAGCTATCAATCTACCAATAACAATGTAATGTAAAAGGGCTTGGTTCATTACAGTGTTTTAGGATTTCAACTCCCTCAATTCTCCTATAACTTGCGCCTTTTACATATAAAAAAAGGGAGAGAAAAAGAGGATGACTCAATTTTCCTGCAGCAATTTGAGACTTAACTAGAATATTATTACCTTTATAGATATTGACTTGTTCTGCTCGCATATTTTATCTGCAGCCTGTGGCCTCCACCATCAATACATTGGCTGGTGCCTTGTATAAGGTGTTTTGTGCTTCACCTGATCAAGCTAGGAAGGAGATGCGCGAGGCATGCTTTGATTATTTGAGCCTCGGTGGAGTATTCTCAGAAGGACCAGTATCTTTGCTCTCTGGCTTAAACCCTCGTCCATTAAGCCTTGTTTGTCATTTCTTTGCTGTGGCTATCTTTGGTGTTGGCCGCTTGCTGCTTCCTTTCCCATCACCCAAACGTATATGGATTGGAGCCCGGCTAATATCAGTAGGTTTCAATGTTGCTTGCTTTTGCTCAATATTTTGCGATCTTACACATGTTTTTGTGTGACCTTGTATTTTGACAATTTCATGTTGATTCAAATGTAGGGTGCATCTGCAATCATTTTCCCTATCATCAAGGCAGAAGGGGTCAGGCAGATGTTCTTCCCCGCTACCGTTCCCGCATATTATAGAGCTCCTCCTGAAGTGAGGTTGTAACTGCTTTAAACGGAATAAGGCTATGCCATTGTGCCACCTCCATCGGTATTCTGGTTGTGAGTGTCAATAGTTTAGTCCCCAACTGTTGCATAATTTTTGGTTGTTAGTGTTTTCTTGTAATCTTTTTCCTCTTTGTTTGTTCCCATGATTGATTACATTATTAACTGGAAAGTGAATATAAGTTGTACAATCATATACTCCTCTCTTCTCTGGACATTGATTTCTTCTCCTCCTTTTTGTTTTCCTTTTGCTTTTCCTTATTGTGTTCTCCCACATTGGCTTGGGGTTCACTCAGTTTTGCCAATAGCAGTAAGCCTCTTGGCTCTTAAGCCCTAACACCAACTGCAGGAATCACATGTAAATTAAAGGATTTTGCTTCAGCACAGAAACTAGCATATATTATTACTGTATCAGTTTACTTCTCATTACATTGTTTGCTACGGTTACAAACTCAGGCTTTCTCCATTCGTACGATTCACTTCTCAGTTATTTTGGCAAAAGCTTTTGAATTGTACAAGTTTCTTCCTTCAAGAATCGATAAAGGGGAACAAACAAGCTCACCATTGCTTACTGCAATCTACACATTGAAAATTTTGCATGGAGTAAACACTGAAGTTGGTAGTTATTTAGTAATTACCTCCAAACTAACACCTTCTAATCCCTGTCAACCTATTTCGAATTGTTGAGAGTAAATTCTTGTAAACTAATGACACCAAAATACAAGTGATTTAGTATTAGAACAAAATAAGCACGAAGAGAGAAATAGATACCGGCTATTTGTATTGCTGACCTTTCACAAATTTGGAACTGAAGAATAGTTGATTGGTTATACTGATACCAATGAAGTAATCATTTTTTTTGAGTTTTGACAACAACATACCCAGTAATCCCCACAGTGAAGTCCGAAGAGGGTAAAATATACATAGACCGTACCCCTACCTCGGAGAAATTGAGCAAGAATGAAAACCGATTGTTGGAAGGGTCGAAGCATAAGATTGAAATCATTGTAATAATGGTTATGGCATATACATGACAAAATGCTTAGCATAGAAATTGGGCTTTTTCTCTAAAATTCGACCTTCTGTGATACTACAATGAACAATTTCAAGTAAGTTCCTCAAATCTTTTCCACCAAATCTAAGGATATAACATAATCAACTACTTATACATGGCTTGGCCACTCAGATTTCATACAATGCAAAATTCATAGGCTGATTACAGACTTTTCTCTCTTTATTTGACATCTTGAGCTAACTTACAGTGTACTAAAGCCTGTGTGATATACAATGTTAATCCATGTGTTCTGCTATCCCACGTCACAAATTGAGCTCTTCATTACAAAAGCAACTCATCCTGGAAGTTGCAACCTCCTCATCCTAGAAGTACTCTTATACTCGTCAATTGTGAAGAAAAAAGAAACAAGAACCAATTTCAAAGCATATCTTGAAAACCTCGATAAAAAGCCAAGAATGACAAGAGACTACGTGTACCAGTCGACTAGCACAAGGCTGGAAGCAATGGCTCGATAGCCGCCCAGGAATCCATCATGAAGGACCACTTGGATTAGCTAGACTAAAATACAACATCAAGTGGACATGACCTGTTAGAATGTTACAGAAAATTTGCAGGCATTTATCAAGGCTCTTTTATCTGCTCATGTCATTCTTCCTTTCCGACTTTATAGCCTCATATGATTTCATGACTTCCTTAAACTTCGCTTCAGCAGCCTCTGCAACCAAGTCACAACAATATTAGATATTTATCATCTGATGCAAGTAGTAGCAATTCTTTCCTTTTGTTTTTCTCGAATTTGAAATAGGTAATACAAGTATAAAATATCAAATAGACCAGCCAATACAATCCACCTTTGTTTTGCTGATTCTGATCAGGGTGAAACTGCTTTGCCTTCGACCTAAAGGCAGACTGCAAGTTGAAAAAAAAAAAAGAGAAGCCACTTTCAATACCAAGTAAATGTTTTCACATGCCCTTGCAAATAGCTCAAATTGGAGGATTAATCAAATTAGATAGTACTAGCAGAGATCTCTGTGTACAAGTATGTAAAATAAATCATCAGCTTCACAGAACCTCCAAGTGATCGGCGATGCCAGCACCACTCAGATTATATTAGGCATCAACTTCTTAAATTGACGAGGCAGTCAAAAATGGACTTGGTCAATTATTCGTTTCTTTTTCCTATCTCACCATTTCCTAGTGAATGCTTTTGTTTAATTTACAAGGGGTTTTCATAGAGTTGAAAATGTTCAAAATATTGTTAAGAGACGTGTAGGGTGATATGCTGACTTTTTGGTTCTTGATGAATAGAATAAGGAGCAAAGTTTCCTGAAAAGCTTAAACATGTCCAATGTTATTTTTCGTGAAGTATAATATGTTTGAACAGCTAGCCTAAATTAGTGGGCACCACACTCCAACAAAGATTGGAAAGGAAAGGTGGACATTCAATTTGAAATAAAGGAGAAGCAAGCTAACATATGAAAGTCCTTGTGGATATCCATTTCTCAATTCCAAAAGACACACTCCTTATTGGACTCTATCAAACACAATTTTGAGAGCAGACAATTCTTGCTAGTTCTATAATGTTATTTAACTGAAATTTGTTGGAAACTGCTCGAGTGTCTTTGTTGTAGCACGACAGCAAATTAAGCCCCGAAGCTATTCAAAAGTGTTCTGTTCTACAAAGGCTAGTAGATAATTTGACAAAATAAAGCAATGCACTTGATCTTAGTCCATTGGAAATATGTTTTATTAACCGATTTTTTTTTATTTTTTTTTGTGTGTGTATAAGAGACATGGTGGCAGGCAACAGAAGTAAAGCAGCTTGGCTTGCAGTCTCTATTAAAGTACACTAGGAACAAACAAAAGTAAAGTTGTTTAAGTAATTAACAGAGCTTCTAGCTACTAAAATGTTGGTGATGCAAGAAATTTATCGGGAGAAGTATCATTTCATTTTATTTTCACCTTTTTTAGGACAGTAGTTTTCTTTAAGAGGCTGGGTGGCAGGGGTGGTAGCACCCGAAAAAAGCTTCTCTGTTATTTAGTTCTCTAGACCATCCTCCTCCGCAAAGAAGAGGTGGGATCAGGGAATCTTAAAATAATGGAAGGTAATAAAGATAAAAAGATAAAAACAACGGGATGTAAACTGCGCATAACAACACTATTTTCATTTAATACAGGAAGAATTTTCGGACATGCCAGAGAAGGACAAGTACCTTTATCTCATCATCAGTGTAAGGCTTCGTCCTAGACCTGTCAGAATGGAAGGATCAAACATGTCAATGTCAAGTATCATCGCCAAAGAACTAGAGAACACATCCTCATTAAACATCTGACATTCCAGATATAGACCTCTTGGCCACATGAAAACCTAGTACAGCTGATTATGTAAGAGAAAAATTGCAACTAGAGAAGAACGATAAGTATCTGTAATTTACAGAAGAAATAATATCCTTTAGCGCAGCAAAGCCTTCTATCCTAGACCACCTCATCATAGGTGAAACAGTGTTTTAGAACATAATTTTCAATTGCATGATTTATCCAGGTGAAAGTAAAACTCAATACGAGATTAATCACAAAAATGGCATCTTACTATCCAGAGTTTGTTAAACTGATCCTCACTTTCATCTAAGTAAGATACATGGCTCACTTGATAGGTTGCAACATTCACATCATAGGGTACCATTATCTTTTCCTTATTAGATTGCAGTTAGTGAATACGTCAAAAACAAATATTTTAGTCTATGTCCTTGTTAGAAGACAATGGTGACTTCAAATAGAAGAGCCCACGGCATTGGTAAGCTGCAGCAGGTCCTCAAGTTGCCCACAAAAGAATGCAAATTACAGTTATTTTTCTTCTTCGTGAGCCCTTCTTTTGATGCAGAAAGTCCTAGCAAAAGAATTGGACAAAATGCATGCCTCAGGCACAAATACATATGCCTCGAACCATAATAAATGAACAGTAAAGTGTCCTAAACAACTTTGATTTTAGGACTATCATCTTTGCAATGGAGTCACTCTTTTTTCCTCTTTTGGGTTGTCCGTCGCTTAAAAAGATATGAGGAAGATCATGGAGAACCATGGAAGTTATACAACAAACTTCCAAATACATTCTTTGCATGATATACTAGATCGATGATCAACAAATTTCCCTGATCACTAGCTCTTACTTAGGAGGAGGTCTAATTTATACTCCATTTGTTTCAACTTATACAACACTCTTTCCATTCTTTGGACGTAAAAAAACGTTTGACACCATTCTATTATAATGCAAGTTTCTCTACTTTCAAGAATTTAAATCATTAAATATGCACACTATAACTTCGATGTGATATCTGCTCTCTTTTCACCCACTCCTTTAATATTCTCTTTTATCATCAATAATATGTTATACAAGTCAAATTAACATCTTAAACTCCAAACCCAGTTAAACATTGTAATATGAATGAAACAGAGGGAGCACATACTTTTTACATGCACCCTCTGTCTTGTATTGTTTAGTATGTCGTGTAACTGCGTCATATCAATCTGTTGTTTCAAAAGAATGCAATAGAATATGCACCGAAAAGAGTTAAAGTGGGTCCCCAAAATTCGTTACAACTTCAACTTGGATTCTTCTCCAACTTCCACTTAAATTTCACTGGTAAATGCCATTGCAGTTTGCCTCTCATATCTACTCCCGTTGTCCATCTTTACTTGTTCACTATACAATAAATTAGATGTCCAACAATACTTGTCCAATTTATAAAATCAAGAGATAATTTAACACTTAGTTCCCAATTTACCCTTAGCATTAACTATAGTCATTTCCCCAATACATTTTTCAATAAGACATTGTATTTATTATAGTTAAAGGGTGATATGGTAAAATTGCCCTTCTATTTATAGCTTCTTAAGAAGTGTGCCAAGTCAATAGTGGATAAGTAAAGTTGGACAGAGGGAGTATCTATTTACCACATCTGCTAGCTGCATGGCATAGTCCTTCCAGTTGATGGGTAGTCATCCAACCTTCATTTCCCCATCTCCCCTTCAACTACTCTAAATTCTAGCAGTTTTTTCAAAATTGTATGGAAGACATAGGAGACCCCAGGATAACTGGATAAGGCATTAATAAGGTGCGTTGATGCATCAGGTGAAACACAAGACTCCTCTATAAACCATATGGCTATATGTTAAGAAATACCTATAGGTGCAACTTTTATAAGCCTTTTGCAGGAGGCGTTCACTTTTTGGGCCTGTGTTAAACTAGAGTTTCATCAACATGCAAAGAGGGCCTATTATGTTTTAAGCGTTAGCCAGAGAATAAAGAATTAGGGTTTGTTTTTGCTCTCTTGTGGATAGTGTTTACACCATTACCATTAAGTACTCCCCTCCATCCCAATTTATGTGGCACCGTGGACTTCACACAAAGTTTAAGAAAGAAAGACTTTTGAAATTTGTGGTCTAAATCACTCTTTGTGTGGCTATAAATCATTTCATTAAGGGTAAAAGGTGAATTTTAAAATTAAATTGTTTCTAATTATAGAAAGGTGACATTCTTTTGGAACGGACTAAAAAAGAATGTGTGCCACATAAACTGAGACATATGGAGTATCAAGTCAGACAACCGACAGCACCAGAAGCATCTTTTTCATGGATACAACTACTCAGCAAGGTCTTCTAGGAGGATCTAACCAAGCAACCATAACTGGTATGTCTTTCCCAACTTATAAGAGATGAATGATTTGCTAATGGGCTAATGACTGAGCATAAAGTAATTGCCAGAGATAGCTAACATAGACGCATGACCAGACACATGTGAAGGGCTGACTTGACAGGTCCATCCACATGAACTGACATTATCAGTCTCAGTAAACGTGGACTAAATCTATGTGATAAGATTTTCACCGATTTATTCAATGAGATGAGACTTCTGATGAAATTGGGGATAACGTCAAAGAAAGAAATGGAAGGAATGCATGCCACTGAAACAGTCACTTGAAACAAATAAGGAATCAAATAACTTATTGATATACACCAAGTTGGTGTTTTAATAAAAATGTGCATAAAGCTTCTAGAAGATATAGTCAGCTATCTATACTCTAAAAATTTAAAAGGATTACAAAAAGAACTGTGAGTTAGCTTTTGATAGTTTTCTATTATTATAACAATAAACAGGAAAGAGGTAGCTTCTCATAGTTTTACTATCCTAACAATAAGCAAGAATACAGTAAAGAGAATGGCAAAAAAATTGGTATAGGATCTTGAGCTACATGAAATAATGATAGTTTCCTAATTCATGAAATTCCAATAATTACAACATAATCATTCTTAATGATTCATTTGAGATTTAACACTTGTCACTTACCTAGCTAATGCCATGAAGAAAACAACTGGACTGCCAAAAGAATAACACTCGGCACTAAGTAAGAAATAAAAGAACCTAAATCAACTGAAAGAAGCAACCTCACTACTACACACCTATCCTTAAATATGCTAAAGCTAGGGCAATTTGAGGTCTGAAATGGCATATCTGATGGGTGATAACATGCTTAACCAGTATAAATATAGATCAATTCAACATCTGAAAAAATATTACTACCTGTCAAGACCCAAAACCGAGTAATGATGCGACAACGGGTAGTTTGCATTGGCCCTAGGAGCTTCCCTGAAATTAGTTCCCCGGTCTCTGAATGATGTATCAGCCTTCCAATACCAGTCATTCCTTTGGAAGTGCTGATGATATGCACTTTGCCCATTTTCTTGCCAGCTCTCATAGCTCCTCTTATATTTGTTTCTCTCCCTATTGAAAACACTTTGCATACGGCGAATGCGTTCCTATGAAAAGCATAGGACATTGGGTCAACAGTAATCCAATGGTTAAGGTAGAATACACAGATAAATTTCAGAATAAACTCACAAATGGAAGTTTATCTGTGATCTCATTACGTTTTTCTTTAGCTCAGATATGTTAGTCATTAGATCTAATATCTCTAGTTGGCTTGTGAGGGTCATAAATTCTGGGATAGAAAGCAGAAACAATCAATAGTTCATTAAGGCAAAGAAAACGTCGGGTAGGAGTGACATTTCACTTGAAAGAAAGACGGATAAGGATCAATATTAGTAAATGTCCAATGGTTCTTTACAACTTCAGTGTATTATTGCAGATGAAGAAATAAGGGTAAATCTGATGTCCATCCTCCAACCTATAAGTTTTTCCATAATTTTTTACTCACAGCTTGTCCAAGAAAGCGATTTATGCTTATGCCCAAAAGAACAAATGGGAGTTGAATTCTTTTGACACAGCCAAATTATATTCAGAGACCACACACACATTCTAAATGAATACGCATAGGGGCCTAGATTTCATAAAGCAAATATCACAATGTCTTCACACGATGGCTTCACTTTCTTTTAGTTGAAAAAGACTTTGACAAAGTTCTCTTTCAATTCGATATAAGGAAATGAAAGTGAAATTGTTGAAGATGAGAATGTAGCTCACCACTCTCTCCATTTCTTCTTCATACTCCTCCCGCATCCTGCGATTATATCTTTTCCAAGCTTCCTCCTGAAAACTTGTCCTAAAACCCCCAGCTCGACTTCTCCGTGCTGACTGCCTCAACTTTTTCAATACAACGAAATAGTTATTAGCTCAAGAAAAAACATTCCCCCCGGACAGCATTTATCAAAACAACTAGAGGAGAACCCATTTTAAGCACAAATGTCAATAAAACATCAACTTAATATGATGCACTTCATCTTATGCATGCAGCAATTAATTAGTATTGAACTTGCACCCTGGAATAGCAAGTTATATTAAGAGTTTCTTTTACAATTATTTTCTGATATTTTTTAACTCTAAAGCTGAGTTATAAAACTTTTCTGTAGTTGATAGATATGCAAAAGTTTATTTCCCAAAATTTAAATATCAATATCAAAATTCACATCTGATGATCTTCCCCTGAAGCCCTCATCCTTATGATAAAGGAATTTTTCAGTTTCATTTATTTTCTTATGACCAAGAAATATCCAAGGGCTAGATGGCCCACAGTTCGAAACTCGGTGTATCATGAGCCCATCTCTGTACCCTTCTCCGATTAAATACCATGCTTCAGATCACCACGACTTTCAAACTCATTATGTGTGGCTAATCCACAAATTGCTTAACTCTCACCACTGAACCAAAGAGCACTATGTTTTAGTCATTTTTCAATCATCTTCTGAGTGGTGAATTATGTTTAGACGTGAGTTGAAACTGACTCACTTACTTTGAAGATCTAGAACATCGACAAGAGCAATTATGTAGAAGAATGATCGATGCATCAAGATCACATCTTCCTGCCATGATGTTTATCTCTTTATTTTAGTTTAAGATTGAAAAAAATCTCGATTTGTGCATGTTATCCTTGCACAGGGGCCATGCTAATCTTCTCGGTTTTTTTTAAGATTAAACAAGTTCTTTGAGTTAGAGATAATACTATTTTTTCATTAAAAGGTCTTATCTGTTAGTTAGAGATAGTCTTATCTTTTAGTTAAAGAAATAGGTTTTAATTGTCTCTAGTTTTGACTTACTCAGTGTTCCCTATTTATAAATAGGACCCTAGTGCATTTTGGTCGAGAGACTATAATACTATCCAATAAATTGATTGGATACTAAAATTCGTCTCTTTATCCTTTTCTTCCTGCTCCCTTCTCCTATCACCCCCCTCTCCTTCTCCGCTCTCTCTCTCTCTCTCATTTTTGCGTTTTCTTATTTCTTCCCCTTATTTTTGTTCTCCTATTTGGTGCTACATAAAAAATTACAAGAAAAAGATGAGAAAACCAGATAACAGGTAGTCAAAAAATGAAGCAAAGGTTGCTCACTATGACTATGCACACGCAACAGGCAAATAGGACGTAACTTTGACTGCATGAAGGGAGGGTAACTCCGGAGTACATTGAAATTCTACATTTATAAAAATGAGATTGAACAAAGACGCTCGTTACCTGAGAGTAGACAAAATCCACTGTACTTCGCAATTGTGTAACCTGCCAAATTTCTCAGGCTGTGAATTAATAATAAGCAGCAACCCAGAGGCGAAAAAAAGAGGAAGCAACGAAAGCTACAAAATTCCTTTAAAACTTTTTCATTGTTCTAACAGAAAACAGGAGAACATGAAAGTTTAAAGCAGTCAGAAGCCCCAACGACCCACACCCGGCCCTGGGTGGAAAAATATCAGACCTACTCAACTTCAATTTGTAGAATCCATCAATCCATTGTTACAAAGTTTCCAAGAAAAGAAAAATATGCAAAAGTTACTGAATATACGCCCTTGTTAATAATAAAGAGTTGCAATGCACAAAGGTACTTACATATGCTTTTATATTCATATCTTCTTCCACCTTGGTTTTCCGTCCCCCACCAACACCCCACCTTTATAGGATGGCTTTCGTCAATACATGCAAATACCCAAAGCCCTCCACTCTATTCTTTTTGGTAACTAGCCATTTTATTAATTACCAAGTAACCGTTACAAAGCAGTAAACTACCACAGTTTACTAAATCTAGAATTAACCCTATGCCTCTGAAACAAATTTGCCACTAAGAAAGCAGCGTGCCTCTCTCTATCTACCTCTATTCCCGTTTACCTTAGAATTTGCATTGCATTAGTAGGATCTTGAGTACAGGTTGAGCTCTCATTGTGCAAATGCATGCAATTTCCTTGGCTGTTAAATCACTAGACTTCTCTTTGCCTTCAAATATTCTATTGTTCCTTTCATTTCAGATTGCAAAGGTAAATTCAGCATAGAGCATTCTGATCAATTGAGCATGTTGGGTCTTCCCTTTGCTTGCCCGCAAAACATTCTGATATTGTTGCATCCATGTATCAGCAGTTGGCCATTCTAGTTGCAACCCGTGCATTAACCTCCTCCAAACTTGCCTGGCATACATAGATGCAAAGAAAATATGATCTCTGGTATCATCCCCATTATGACATAACTGACACGAAGGATCAATCTGCATATTCCATTTGAGTAGTCTATCGGCAGTTAGAAGCCTGTTTTGAACCTGTAGCCACATTGTAAACACAGTCTTGGGTCTGGCTGAGTTGTGAAACATAATGCACCTCCAAGGTACCTTAGGATATTGTCCAATGAACTGTGAATATAGATGCCTGATCATTCCTTTCTTTGGTTGAACATCAGTGCAGATCC
Organism: Jaltomata sinuosa; assembly: GCA_003996215.1. Lineage (NCBI taxonomy): Eukaryota > Viridiplantae > Streptophyta > Magnoliopsida > Solanales > Solanaceae > Jaltomata > Jaltomata sinuosa. The sequence goes on from QJPP01001680.1 coordinate 124,513, forward strand.
CGACCAAATGGTCCTTATTTCCAATGATTTTCTTGACCATCCAACTAGCTTGTTGGGGAATGGTCATCTGCTCCATCTGCTGGTCCTTTATGTAATAAGTATGGACCCATCTGATCCATAATCTATCTTCCTTTCTTGCCAGATCCCAGCATAGCTTAGTAAGGGCTGCTCTATTCCACAGCTTTAGGTTGATCAAATTCATACCCCCAACTGATTTTGGCAAACACATTCTAGTCCAAGCAACAAGAGCTCTCTTAGTGATAGTATTCACTCCTGACCAGATAAAGCTTCTACAGTAGGCATCAATAGCTTTAAGCACTTTAACAGGCAGGACAGCCCAATAAGATTGGACTCCAAAGAGGACTGATTTCACAAGTTGAATCCGACCAGCATAAGATAGTTTCTTAGCTGTCCAAGATGATATCTTGGCCACAATTTTTTCAATCAAAGGCTTCCATTGCAGTACTGTAAGCTTCCTGGTAGTAAGAGGCACACCAAGGTATTTGAAAGGTAACTCACCCTGCACATACCCCAGATAGTCAATCAGCTTTTGTGTTTCAACAATGGAGACACCACCCACATACACTGAACTTTTGGTCATATTTGGCTGTAGTCCTGATGCAGCAGTAAATTTGAGGAACTTATTGTGAAGCTTAGTTACAGCAGTGAGGTCTGCCTTGGCAAACAATAATAGATCATCTGCAAGGCATAGGTGAATGATCCCTAGGTTTGCACATTTAGGATGAAATTTGAAAGCTCTATCTTCCTTCAACTCATTAAGACTCCTACTCAAGAACTCCATTGCAATGGCAAATAGATAGGGGGAGATTGGATCTCCTTGCCTCAACCCTTTAGCTGCATCAAAGGGTGGAGAATGCTCTCCATTAAGGATAATGGAGTAGTTGACAGTAGTGACACAAGCAAAGATCCATTGCATTAACTTGGCAGGAAATCCTAACATCTCCATGACTTGTCTAAGGTAAGGCCATTCCACTGAGTCATAAGTTTTTTGTAGATCAACCTTGACCATACATCTAGGTGATAGGTGCTTCCTAGTATAGGCTTTGACCAACTCATGAGCCAATATAATGCTGTCAGATATTCTCCTTCCTGGTATGAACCCTGATTGAGCCTCAGAAATAATGGAAGGCATCACTTTCTGTAGTCTGTTAGCTAAAACCTTGGCTATGAGCTTGTATAGTATAGTACAACATGCTATTGGCTGATATTCCTTGACACCGGAGGGATTTGGAACTTTAGGTAGTAGAGTTAGAGCAGTACAATTGATAGATTTGAGCATTTTACCAGTGAGAAAGAACTCCTGAACAGCCTGGGTAACCTCATCCCCAATTACTTGCCATGCTTTTTTATAGAACAATGCATTGTAGCCATCTACACCTGGTGCTTTATCATCACCAATACAACCTAAAGCAATGTATATCTCCTGGTGAGTAATCTCCTTGCATAACTGGATCTGCTGTTGGTGGCTTAGTCTAGGTCCTTTCTGCATTGTGAGCAAATCTACAGCATCTAGATGAGAAGCAGCAGTGCCCATCAAGGACTTATAGAATTGAATAATCTCCTGCTGGATGAGTACTGGATCAGTCAGATGTACTCCATTTAGACTAGTGAGAACACTGATTTGCTTCTTCTGTTGCCTCTCCTTTACCACAGCTGCAAAGTATTTGTTATTGGTATCCCCTAAGCTGATCCAAGTAGCTCTAGATTTTTGTTGCAATGCCTTCTCTTCTATATTAGACCATTTCTCTAGCTGTTGCAGAGTGTCATGCTCCTCATCAGCTAAAGCATTTGTATAGTGGCAAGCTAGTCTTTCTTGTAGCACCTTTAGGGTTGTCCTGGCCCGAATAATTCTATCTGATATACCTTTAAATTCCTTCTGGTTGAGTGTTCGAAAAACAGGTCTCAGTTCCTTCAGCTTCTTCCATATGTTCAACATTTTATCAGTGCTCAGAGTCTTATTCCATCCTTCAGTGACAATCTTCAGGAAATCCTGATGCTCAGCCCAAATATTGAAGAATTTAAAGGGGCTTTGATATCATTCTTAGCTTGATGAGGGTGTAGTACCATAGGAGTATGATCCGAGATATGAGGTAATTGATACTCTACCACTAAATGCCCCATTTGTGTCATCCATTCAGTATTACCAAGAGCCCTATCTAACCTGCAATAGATCCTGTCAGCACCTTTTTGCTTGTTAGTCCAAGTGTAGTACTCCCCTCTCCAGTTTATTTCAGTTAAATTTAGAGTCTGAACACAAGTTGAAAAATCTTGGAGCTCAGTCTGTGTGACAGGTGCACCATGAAGTCTGTCTTGAGCATACAAGAGTGCATTGAAGTCACCCCAAATCACCCAAGGAATAGTTATAGTCTGAGCCATATTGTGAAGTTGTTGCCATAGGTCCTGTCTCTGTTCCATAGTATTGTAGGCATAAACAATTGTCATATAACAGGTCAGACCTGTTTGTTTATGGATCACCTCACACTGTATCAACTGAGCTGTACTTAGTATCTGAGTGACCTGGTACCAATTATCATCCCAACCATATTCTGCCATTGACTGCATGATTATAGTTATGAATAGCCTTCCACTGAGGTACCATCTTGTTGAGTATTCTAGTAGCATTTTCTCCTTAACCCTTGTCTCTACAATTCCAGCTAATTTAATATTATTTCCTTTGAGGTAGAGGCTCAACTCTTTCTGCTTATAACTCTTGTTGAGTCCCCTCACATTCCATACTAACCAAGACATCATTTGAGTTGGAAACCACCTCCTTCCTCTGGAGATAGAAAAGTAGTAACCACCCCTTCCTTCATACCTCTGTCTACAAGATGGTGCAACCTCTGTTTAGAAGTTGAAACTTCACTGGTAGAGCATGGCTCATCTGGTCCAGTAGGAGTGAAGGTTTTCCTCTGTGTAGTACTCACCTGAGCAGGTGCTTGTTGCAGCATTGGACTCTTTGCTGGAACAAGTGGAGGAACTATGAGCTCAGTAGTAAGGTCAGCTTGTTTAGGAGAAACTTCAACTATGGGATCCTCCTCATGAGCGGGTGCTGGTTTAGTGACCTAGGTTTGAGGAGGGGCTTGGTGTTGAGGTCTTCTTCTCCTCCTAGGCTGAGGAGGTGGAGGTGCAGGCCTTGTTTCAGGAGGACATTGGTGACCAACTTGCAGACATTTGGTACAAAAGGAGGGTTTCCAATCATAGTCAATTAGTTGCTCAAACTCCCTACCTCCAGGTTCAAGAACTGTGATTGTCTCCAGCAGGGCCTTAGTGATATTGACCTCCACTAAGACTCTTGCAAAAGAAATCCTGGTCCTATGAGATGTACACTCATCTGCAAACAGCGGTTTCCCAATGGCACTGAAGATCCTACTCAAAGAGTCACTACTCCAACAGTTAACAGGTAGATTAGGGAATTTTACCCACAAAGGAATCTCAGTTAAAAATTCAGCATTAAAATCAAAGTGAGGATTCCACATCTTCAGAATTATGGGTCTGTTATTGATAGTATAAGGACCTCCTATCAGGATATCATTAAGATCTATCATATCCTTAAACTTAACAACATAATTCCCTTGTTCATGAAGATACAATTCAGGTTGGGTGACGGCCGACCAGTTTTGGGTAATATATCGTTGCATCTGCTTATAACCAGGCAGTTCTCCCACCACATAAGCAATCAAGGATGCCCTCCATCGCAGTGCTTCTTCATCAACCTCCTTCTTATCCAATTTCACCCTAATTTTCCCATCTACTATCTCTGGTGTTACATAATTCAAGGTTGTACCGTTCTGGGCAGCTCGATTACCAGTAAAAAGAGTATTCCAAGGGGTTTGGGGATCCAATGGAACAGTGTTTTGAAGCACGGTATCGACTAGCTCTGGTCCCTGTACGCCTGGGTTAACCACCAGTGGTGCTTGAGATGAGGGAATTGGCAATGGAACAGTACTCGAGGGAGTTCCATCGGCGTTGTCGAAAACCCTTTCACCGTTGGTCATGGGAGAAGTGGCGTGTTGCTGTGAGGGGTCCGGCAGTTGTAACCGTTTTGCAGCACCTCTAGATGATTCAGTGAAATCAGTCCCACAACTAGGTCGAGCTGATAGTAAGGACATCATTACAGGGGTAATCACCTCCTGTTTGATAATCTGTTCAGGGTTTGATGCATTCTCGAGCTAACAGAGCTCCCAATGGTGAAGATTGGGATTTTCCGGGGCCTTCCTCGCTGTTGTCCCCTCCCTCTTGCCATGAGTTCACCGGTCGGTGCAGGTTAGCATAACCTACGCCGAGAGCACAAGAGAGAGTTTTTTGTGTCCTCCACTCTATTCTATCCTCCTTATCTCCCATACTTGAGTAACTATACTCCTTTGCATGAAACTCCACTTCTCGTTCCCAATACTAACTGGCTCTTTTGAAACTAATTTCCTGGGATATTTCTACATGTTTCTTGTCACAAACTCGAATATATTACCCAATCTATCGTAGAATGGTAACACCCAAGGATATGCATACTTCAGAGTCTCCACACAACCTATCCAACCAAAAACGTATATGGTCGTGGCTCCCGACAGTTTCACATTAAGGGTCATTGTCCTGACAATAAACTTTGTAAAATCATCTTTTTCCTTCATAATCTCCTTTATTCTAATAAACAAATTTAAGGTTATATCATTCCGTTGCCGGGAGACGACTTTGCACAAACTAATCAATAAAGAGAGAACTCATACAGTCATTTGAACATCTTCATCTTCATCTTCCACTACCTGATAGTTTGTATCTGGCAACAATAACTTTTCCCGATAATGTCTCCATGTATAAAAGACATTTATCCATTAGTGCCATATTAAATATTTTCGATCTCTTTATCACTAATCCTTCCCCTAACCACAGAGAGATATTTTCTTCTCCACCAAAAGATATCTCCTCCCCATCCCTTTTTCTTTTTAATATAATCGAGAAATCTCCAACGGTCACTGGCGCACGGCTCGAAACTCGGTGAATAATGGGCCTGCACCTTTACCCTTCTCTACTTAAATAACAAAATTTTGTCTGCAACAACAGGGTTCGAACCCGTGGCGTGCACCTAACTTGCAAACCAATTTTGGTGACCGAATTTTTCTCTTGAACCTATCAACGAAACATACCTAAGGTATCACCTCTAATTTCATCAGCTGAAACTGAGAACAGAAGCTCATTCTGGATAGATATTAACCAGCACATTCCAATCATGGTGGTCCCATGCTCTGCCACTTCTATGAAAGATTTCCCCTCTGCAATCAAGACCATCTTACACTACAAGTTCACTGGTGCTTTGAATATCTAAATCACATGACTTCCTTTTTCTTGTAAGTCTTTAAAATCACCTTAGCTGCAGAGTTACGGAGATTTTGATGGGGTAGGACATAATGCCTAAACTCCTTGGCTCCTAACCCGGGGAAATGAACATGTTATTTATGGTAACGAAATGAGCAATTTTTTTTTGGATGACGTATGGTGTTTCGATATAAAAGCATCAAGAAGCTGCATGATAACAAGGAGCATAATAACAAGGACACGAAAATACAAAAGAGACCTGTTAGCCCCTATACATTGACGCCATCCAAAACTAGAGAGCTAACAAACTCCAAAAAAATGTCCAGTATTAGTAATTGGGGACAGCTTTGTACAGAAAAAAAGGTCGACTAGCATTTAACTTTAAGTGAGTGGTTTGGAGTTGAGGAGCCATCAAAACATACCAAAAAATTACAGCAGGAATCATAAGCCAGATTTTCTTGATGGTCTTATCTTATCAACTTCCCAAAGACTCCAACTCACTATTGAATTAAGTAAAAAATACATAGGAACATATCCCACAAAACATAGGCCACTGCGCAGTGCAGAGATAGGTGACTGATTGATTCTGATTTCTCTTGCACAAATAAGATACATTGACCAACTAAAAGCCTCTTCTGTTAAGGTTGTCTTGAGTGAGGGAATGAACAATTATGCATATTACAATGAACTAGTGCATAAATTCTGTGCATCAGCGCCATATGAGGTGAGATTCTTCCCTTTTACAGAAGTCGTAAAGCGTATAATATTTTAGGATTTGCCTGAGCGGATTTTTTAACTGAATTCCATTGCTTTAGACTACTCGTTTTATGGTAAGAAAAATTACATGCAAATAGGGTCATGGATCTTGTAAAGCTGATTTCGTCCTTTGACAGGACTTGAGTTTTGCTACAATCTTCTTTCCATTCTATAGTTCCTTCATGTCTTTAGAGATTTTATCAGTTAGTTACCGTCCCCCGCCTCCCACCCCCAAAACACAATACAACCCCCAAAAAATACATCAGCAAATGATGGCCATCCCCAAAGTTACAACATATCAACCTGTAAACAATTAGCATCATTGTGGTTTCTAAATATGATTAACAGTCAAATGGCAGAATTATCGGAGAACCTCTGAGATAGAGGTAAGATCTGCGTACACTTTACCTCCCAGACCCCACTTTGTGAAACTACACTGGGTATGTTGTTGTTGACTTGTTGTAGTCATATGACAGAATTATCGGAAACAACCTCTCCATCTCTGAGGTAGGGGTGGGGTTTGCGTACACCATATCCTCCCCAAACCCCACTTTGTGGAACTACACTGGGTATATTGTTTGTTGTAGTCATATGGCAGAATTACTACTATTATGGCAATTAATCAGGGCAAAAATTTACTCACAAGTAAGCATTAAAAAATGAGAAACCTAAATATCCCCAATTTTCTTTTTTTCTCCCCCAGTTTGATCAAGCATATACCTTGGCTTCTTCCAATATCAACCCACACAAAATGTATTAGCAACCCATTCACCCTAAATGCCCAATTACCACATTATATATGATACTACAACATATTATAGATTATAGATTTCAAGATTACTCAATAAAGCTTAGAACTTTACAGAAATCACTAAATTGCAAAAACAATTTAGAATCCAAAAAAACATGAGACGGGGTAAGAACTTACGGCAAAAGTGGTGGCAGTAGCTCCAATTAACGCAAAAACAAAAATACCCCAAAGTTTCATCTCATCTTTTTCTTGATAAGGTTTTTCCCCATTGTCTTCACCTGCTTTTTCGTTACCCATATTTGATTAGCCTTCACAGAATTGTAATCACTGTAATAAACTGGTAAATGAGCCGATGACACATGCTATGCTGTGGGCTTAATGGAATTTAGAATCTTTAACGTTTGATGTTTCTTCTTCTACGCCGACTTCAGATGAAATTGTACTTCGTTTTGATCTTTTCTTTTTCAACTTCACCTTTTGTCTCTCTGTGGATTTAATTGGTTGTGAGAATTTCCCAGTGACCCGCTAGCTCTTGTCGGACCTTTTCGGGTCAACTGTTTTACATTTTTTTAATTGTAAAATAAAAGTAACAAATTTTGACTTTTATTTTGCTACTAAAGCCATCATATAGTATCAACTAGTTTCTGCACGTGTATGCCAGATTAATTATTTTAAATATTATATAAATATGAATTAAATATGTGTGTTAATTATTTTAGATAAATTCTCTAATTGAAAAATAGAGACTTCTCTTAACATAGTGATAGTAAAGATGTGCATTAAACCAACAGAGAGAGTAGGGTAGAAATATAATTTGTTGCAGATAATGTTGATGAAGTAGGAAGTGAGACGTAAGTAAAAGTCTTTGATTAATTGTTACATACATACTGAGTTGATTCAAGTTAATGGTGTGGGTTAAGCATATGCTTGAGGTCTATTTATATTAGAGGGCGAGATAAATTCTGTAATTGAAAAATAGAGACTTCTCCTAACATAGTGGTAGAATAATGAATTTTGCTTTAGATGTTGCTGTTATAGTTGTAGGTGTATTTTTACTTTATCACATTTCCCTATCTTCAATCAAGAAGCTCACCTTAGAACTACACTATGTCTATTATATCCCAGATGTACTCCCAACAAAAAAGATAAGAAGCTTTAAGAAAAACTGAGCATGTAAAGATAATTGTATTTTCTCATTTTTTCTTTCTTTTTCATCATAAATAATTGAAATCCAATGTAATACAATCACTTTTACAATCTAAAATAGTCATTTTACGTCTAATAAAAGAAAAAAATATTATACTTGAATTACTACTATAATTATAAGCTTGCAATCGAATAAAAGATTAGTAAGTTACAATGTATCACATATCTTTTTTTCTTTTCAAGCTCTTTAGGGGTTAATTCTTTTCCGTATGACGCTGCTACCACCTATCAAAAAATCAAAATTATTCAAAATCAAATAGAACAAAGGGAATAAAAGAGATCCCACTAAATATGCCTAAAAAAAACTCAAGAGATTCTTACCTTCATTTTGCATTTTTTCACTGTCTTGTTTACTTTAGCCTCCAACTCAACTCAACTACAAGTATTTTTATTCACATTTAAAATTACATATAATATGTATTTCTTAAAACAAACTCAATTAATTAGCACGTCAAAAAGCTCATCATAGAATCGATTAGAAAAAGTCAAGACAAAAGTACAAAAAGATATGTAATAAAACAAAAAATACCAACAACAATAAAAGGGCTTTAAAAAGAAGAGAAAACCTATCTGTAGAAAAAACCCTATAACAGATTGTTCCCAGGACCCGTGCTCCCTCCTCGAAATATGAAGTGTGGTGTATATATGTTGAATATTTGACTTAATCGAGAACCCATCAAAATAGAAGTGTTTCTGTGCAGTTCGGTTAATGAACTGATTGTTTCATATTTGCTGCTTAGCAGTTGTGGAAATTACATAATTTTTTTCATATGTTATGCTGGTGTATCCATTTTCTTGAAATTCTAGATTCGTCTCTGCACTCAATACATTAAAATATTAGAACTTATACTGACTATCCTATTAGACATATGATTTGAGATATTGAAATAAAAAGCTATAAATTTTTCAAAGCATTCAAAAAAAGTGACCTGAAAATAGATAAATTAGTGTACCTGATTAAAATACTTGTAGATGAATTTGGTGTGCGGGAGGTAATGACAAGATATGCAAAATCAAAGAACAGTATTCTTCCATAAAGAGAATTTTTCCAATTTACGATTATTTTCGTAAATGAAAATTAGAAAATTGAGTTCGTTATTAACCCATAACAAATAAATAGATGAAAGAGTTGATGTACCTGAAATGTAATTATTGTTGGAAGGTGAATAAACAAAATATTGAATAAACCTTTTAAAGATTGATATTAATTATACATTTTTATTAGGTAGTGGAAGATGAATTTTTTTTTCTAAATTAGATAGATTATAATAAATGGTATTAGCTATAGAAACATGACCATTCCGTTTTATCTTTTATATTTTGCATGTACTACTCACAATATTATTTATTAAAATGTATATTATATTTTAGTATAAAAGTTATTATGGTTGATTCATTGTATAGTATTCAATTCTAATACTTGACATTTATTTTTTAAATGTATTTATAATATTTTGATTTACCATAGGGGCAAAATCGTAATCTAACTTTAGAGTTAGGAATTTCTCACTTTTAATATAAAATAATATATATATATGATCTAATTAAATTAATATAGCTGTGAGATGATGTCCTAGATGAACTACTTTTTTTTTGGGTCATCAAAGGCTACTTTTTATATATATGACAAAAGATTAAATACAGACTTTATGTCGTAAAAAATGCAACGAAAATGGTTATATACAATATTTTATGTTGATGCCTGATCTAAAATTATTATTAAATTGTTGAATAGAATTCATATTAAAAGACTTATTACTGTTATAATTGTTGTTGCTTTGAAAGGCCTAATAGGTGCTATACTCTCGAATTTTAACCTCTTATTATATTCATACTATTATTTGAATTACATGTCAATATAAGTTTCATTCACTATTCAAACGTCATATGCCTGCTTAGACTTACATGTTTAAAAGCTAAAATCCTTTACTAGATTAGATGATCATGAATCCTATATGACTCGATGTTCAAATACTGCATGTCATTTTAAGTATATCATTCGAGTGGATAGATAAGGGTAAGTTGCCCTTTTGAGTTCAAATAGTGTTATATACTAATTTGTAGTGATTTTTGTTAAACATTATCTTATAAATACGTTTAATATCTCCCCGTGAGGCACATAGATTGGATTCTTTTGCTTTTCAAGTTTTTGAATTCCATTTTACAGAGAGTTTAAGACGTAATCCCAAATAGAGAACGATGTAAAAAAATAATTATTTCACTTAAAAAAATAATAATCCCAACATATATTTCTAATAATATAATCATCTTCTTGAAATCTTAATTTCATTCTATACACTTAAAATCATTTGGTTTCCCAATAAAATAATTTTGAAATTATAATTTTAAGACTAAATATGAAAAAATAAAAAATCTTGTGTGGGTCGGTGATAAACGAGGAGCAGAATGGTGATTAGAATCGGAGCTCCGAAATGTGAGCAAATGCGTAGAATGACAACCGATCCAATCCCGACGCGCCAATTTCACTAATCTTCCAAGCTTCTCTCCATACGCGCCTTACTTTCCAAATCTGCAAATCTACTTTCACCTCCTTCTCTAAACAATTTCCAATTTTCTTGTTTGTATTCATCAATATATATATCCATTGTGTACCGGAATTACCAGACCTTTGTAAAAATTACGGATCTTTATTCGGGTGTTCACTACTGATTCAGGTACAAATGATGTTCTGCCATTGTCTATTTATTACCTGAAAGCTTCCCCTTTTTTTTCATTTTTTCTTCCCCTTGTATCAAAATGGGTACAATGTTGTTTTATTGCTCTTTTTGTTTGCTAATTATAGTAAAAGATTGAATCTTTTGTCCTTTTCTGGACACCCTTTTAGTTTCTGTTCATGGGTGTGGCTAACAAATATTTGTAATGCTTCACCATATTCCTTTGTGTTTTTTCCTCATATCAAAATGGGTTTAAATGTTGTTTTCTTGCTCTTTTTGCTCCCTATTTATAGTTAAAGATTGAATTTTTTGTCTCTTTCTTGGCACACTTTTAGTTTCCATTCATGGGTGTGGTTAACAAATACTATATGGTTAAATGCTTCACCACAATCCTTTGTGTTTTTCCTCATATCAAAATGGGTTTAAATGTTGTTTTCTTGCTCTTTTTGCTCCCTATTTATAGTTAAAGATTGCTTTTTTTTGTCTCTTTCTGGACACCCTTTTAGTTTCTGTTCATGGGTGTGGTTAACAAATATCCTTATACATGCTTCACAACAATCCTTTATGTTTTCCTCATATCAAAATGGGTCCTTTTCTGCTCTTTTTGTTGGCTTATTATAGTGAATGTTTGAATGTGTTGTGTTGTTCCATGACACCCTTTTAGCTTCTTTTCATGTGTGTGGTTAATAAATCCATGGTTACTAATCATTGTTTTCTCAAAAGACTGGTTCTTTTCCTAATATCGAGATAGTACCATATTTGGAGACTTCTGCGAAAAAAATCAAAGCTGCCAGAAATGAGAAATGTTACAGCTTTTGGTATCTAGTTTTGATTTTGACATTATAAGTTCTTGATTGATTTTAATGATTAGAATCTGCCTTTAATGTTACCCAGGAAATTAGGTTTTTTGGTTACAAGGACCCTATAATGATGTCAAGGAGGCCTATCAACCCATCTCGACGTGTAGCAGATAATGGAGCTGCTTTATTAGAAGGCTCAATTCGGTCAAAGACACGGTCTCCCCCATATTTAACAGTTGGACTTGTTATTGTGGTACTTATTCCCAGATTCTGATGCTAATAGTTTTTTAACTGTTATCATTCTGGATGACAGTGGATAAACTTTGGAAAATTACTAGCCTCAAATCATTTAACTGTAATTGTAACTCTATTTTTCCTTTTGTATCTCCAGGGAGCATTTCTTCTCATAGGGTATTTTTACCGTGACCCAGGTTTGTATCTGAATCCTTGGTAGGAATTACATTTATAGTAAGATACAACATACCTAGTGTAGTCCCACAAAGTGGGGTCTGGAAAATTTACCGTTGCCTGAGAGATTCGAACTCTCACGGGGAAACCCCATGTAGTTAGCAGGCACACGCCTTAACCACTCGGCCAAAGTGATGCTTGTTACATTTATAGTAAGATGCCCCCAAAAATTGAAGAAAAAATAAAACAAGATATTTTAGCTGATTGCTCAACATTGCAGCTCTGTCATGACACTAGACTCCAAGATTCCTTATGAAAGGCATGTAGTTCTTGTCATCAAAAGTTACTTTTGTGAAGAGGTGAAAATTGTTGGGTATGAAAACTAGGGGCATTACAGTTCGTAACCTATAACTTCTAGTTTAAATTAAATAACAGTTAAACCCTTTAGTTGACTTGGACGACTCTCTATAGATTCTTTATTTAGAGTAAATTGTATCTTGAAAAGAACCGACAACCCTTGTGCATGACCAGTCTTGAGGAAAGAAGATGTCTAAACATAGTTTCATGGCATTTACATATGCACAAGTAAAAGATGTCTCTGTTTTCGACATGTTTCTTAATTATATCTGCAAACAAATAATGGTCTATGCCTTCTTTTTAAACATTTAAACAAAGGAGTGGCCTTACCTCATGTTTTAATGAATGTTTTTCTAAATAAAAATCTCGAATGAGTCTCTGTTCTCAGTAATGGTCATGCAGGTGATTTAACTACATGTTATGTTTCCTTCTCTCAACTTGAACGTTTTGTTCTGCCTCTAAGTATTGTTCTTTACTTCACACTTTCTGCCTCTGAGTCTTGTTCCTTACTTCACTCTGACACTGATAGAGGGATTATCATCGATTGTAGGTACTTTTGCTAGTATTAAAGGAGCGATCAGTAGAGTGGAAGGTATTTGCTCATGCATTATTCTGAAGGATTTGAGTTTTGAAATATTTATGTATCAAATGCCACATGAATTATGTGATTTAATCAAAGTGCCAAGACGTTTCTATTAATTGCTTAGTGAAAATGGTTCTAACTATGTACTCATGATCACCTCATGTATGTATCAAGAACTTTAGTTTGGTCCTTAATGATAACCGCCATCACTTGGGCTCTGCCAGGGTCTTTATTCTTAAGATAATTATAAAAATCTATTATAAGAAGGCTCATGTAGTAGGAACCATCTAAAAGAAAGTTAAAACTTAAAAATTTATGTCTGTTGGGACATAGTAAAACTAACTAACTAATCTCTCTAACAGTTTAAGCCTTTGGCGAGTTGGCCTCATGCTTCAACATGGTATCTGAGCAAACAACAGGTCCTGGGTTCAAATCCCCCAGCCATCCAAAATGCAAAAAGTATTTCCACGTGTTTGGTCCATGAAAAAGAAATGGGGCCAGCAAGTGAGGGTGTGTGTCGAGACATAATAAAATCAAGCCACTAAGTCGCTAACAACTTAAGATTTTAAATGAGATGGTCACACCTTTCAACAATGCCTTTGGAGATGACATACAACAGGATTCTTGTGTTCCATGAGGAAACCCATGTACGCATTGTTATCACGCAGTCAGTCTGTATACGTGCATTATACCTATCAAGAATCTTGATATAGTCTATACAAAGAGCTGCGGACTTCCAATCTTCATATTAGAAGATATCTTAATTCTATTGCTTTAGTTTAATTTGGGTAATGGTGTATATCAGTTTATTTGCCTTGACATTTTTGAAGATAAAGTTACTGCTGTTTTTACATAACAGTTGACTTAGGATCTACAACCTGTTTTACCTCTGCAGGGGATTTTTTATGTACTGTAGAGGTTCAAAAGGCGATTCCTTTTTTGAAGAAAGCATATGGTGATAGCATGCATAAGGTGCTGCATGTTGGTCCTGATACTTGCTTGGTAGTTGCTAAATTGTTAGAAGAGGAAGATACTCAAGCTTGGGGTATAGAACCATATGATATAGAGGATGCGGGTCATTTCTGCAAGAAACTCGTGCATAAGGGCATTGTTCGCGTGGCTGACATAAAATTTCCTCTTCCATATCGTGCAAAATCATTTTCTCTTGTGATTATCTCAGATGCGTTGGACTACTTGTCTCCAAAGTATCTTAATAGGACCCTTCCCGAACTGGCGAGGGTGTCATCTGATGGACTCGTTATTTTCACGGGTAAGAAGAGTTTGTATTAGGTGTTATCTTTAGATGACAGCCAGTCTAAAATGGAGGTTTATTTTGCATTCATTGTACTGTCCGAGCTAAGCTGCTTCCTATCCTTCACTTCCTGCCAATCTCTATTTTGATGTTTGCCCTTTTGGGTTACACACCTATAAGTAGGAGTGTTTATCTCAATCCTAGAGAGAGAGCCTTTTAACATGTGAAACTTATTTTTTTATCTTCAGTACTTGGTCATACGAGCACAGTCCTCTCTTTGATAGATAAAGCTATTTAAAAACTTGATTATTTGTTGCCTTAATTTTAATTTCTTTCCACGCTGATGTCTCTTATACAGTATGCTTTCAATAGGTTTCTATCCCCTCTTTATACTAGGTCCAATAATGCCCTATCCAGTTTTCTCCTTTGAAGTAGGACAAAGTTGACTGGGAGAAGTTCTTGTTATCGCCATCCTTACTGCTGCAGAGGATAAAACTTAAAAGTACATTACCATTTCTATTAGTTACCTTAATAATATCAAGAAAAGTTGAATATATATAAGATTTTATAGCAGGGATATTAAGGACAAATTGTTAGATTTCACACACTAACACACACAAAAAATAGAAGAGGACATCCATGTTCAGTGGATGAAGATTTTTTTTTGGATGAATGGCATTAAACTTCTTTCTCAGATGTGAGTATAACAGGCGTGAAAGTGAGAAGACGTGACAAATGGGGGGAAATTGGATGACCAGGGTCTAACTGAGAGAGATACCCTGTGTTAGTAGAACTGTAGAAGAATATAGCAGATACCACACGCCTTTTTCCTTTACTTTCATTTTACTGGAGAAGAACAAATTCATTTCTGAATTATGCAAGAATTTGTTGTTACTATGAAAAAAAGATACTTGAGAATTCATTTTGTCTCCTTTCCTGTTTACCAGTGATAATATTTTTAAAAAATGATATGGTGATAGTAGGATCTGGTTTGATGATAACTCATGCATGCATATCCTTCTCCACTACATGAGTGGTTCGTTATTGATTCCAAGTCGATGCAATGTGGTGTACTTCCAGTTCAACTAGCATGCTTTTATTCTTGTATAACTTTTGGTCAGTTGACCTCTATCGAGTAACATCTTGTATTTTGGATGCGTTGGAGAGTCTGATCACCTTGCTTCCATAGTGCTGTTAACTTCTTCAGTTTTCTCCTTTAAGATTTAACCATATCATTCCATGCATAAGCTTTCTAAGGAGTTAGAAATGTCTTTAGGGCATGTTCATACCTGTGTCTTTTATTCCATCATGATTGCATCGTATAATATATTGGCAGGATTCTGCATGTAAAAGGCAAGTTAAATGGGAAACCTTGTAATCCAGAGAATTCTATTGGTGTTCATCTGATGTCAATATTTGATAATTGCAGGTTATCCACGTCACCATAAAGCTAAGTTTACAGAAAAGTCCAGATTTGGGGGGCTGGTAAGTCACTTGCTCCTGCATCTTATAAATTTATATATTTTTGTTACAGTGTATGGACATTTTATCTCTCATAAATTTTAGGGGTGTGGAGCCAATGTGTTGGGACCCTAAGACTTTAATCCTAGTTAGGAGCCTTCAGACCTTATATGACGTCTTATAGATGGACCGTCCTGGGGGTGGGGGTTATATTATCTTCTGATATGAAATGGTGTATCCGTTCTTTCTCTTTTAGTTTGGTTGATCTAAATTCTTGATGGTGCCTTGAATTTTTTTTTAGTGCATTTTAGCAGTTCATCTACAACCTCATTATAACATCGTCATTCATGCAGTAGCATATCAATGCTTGTCAAAAGTCAGATTTTCTATTTTCCGATGGAAAGGGGAAAGTGTTTATATACATTTGTCGAAGAATGACTTCATGCTGCAATGGTGCTGGCCCAATAATTTGGCAGCCAAAGTTGTGGTGAAATATTTTAGTGAAAGCCCTGCTCGTGATATCTTTCTCTGTCTATTTTCTCGTCCTTGAAATTAATTGATAGTACATTGACTTAAATTACCCGCTAATTTTGAAACCTTATGCTAACTACCTCCACCTTTGCTGTCTTCCAAAGGCCAAATTGAGGAGCTCAACGTGGTGGGTGCGATATTTTGTTCAAACAAGTTTAGAGGAAAATGAAGTCGCCATCAAGAAATTTGAGCAAGCTGCTTCAAAGAAATCATATGTTCCAAGCTGCCAAATTTTCCACTTGAGATCTTACCGTTGATATAATTACGTGAAAGTTATACACAGAAGGAATCGCGCGCCCATAGCTTGTGGATGATGGATCAAGATATGTTATGACAACTTTCAGCTATGTTGATAAGTTGTTGAGAGTAGCAGGGTGTCTCCTTATAGTGTATTCTCATTAGAGGGGGTTATGGCAGTTTGTTGATTTATTGCAAAATGGGAAGAATTAAATTGCTGTTTCATGGGAGACTTTTGTGATTCTGGTTTTAATGGCCAATTAAGCCAAGTGATATACATCATCTAAATTTCTCTTTTTGGTTCTGTTTATTTGTTTGTTTATTTCATGTTTGTTGGTGACAAAGTCCACATACTTTGCCTTCCCCTTTCATGTCTTCACTTTTCTTTTGGTCGTCTAAATGTTAGAGGGACTCATAATATACTACTTTAATGTTCCCTTTATTGTGATTCGACATATTTTCACCTACTCATGTAGAAAGTGATACATCACTTCTGTAGCGCGTATATTGGAAGAGTCGGAATTTTTACCAAGTAAAGGGGATTCAACATTATAAAAAAAAGGTGTATCTATTTACACAGTATAATTTTTCAGTAAAAGAGTGTCAATTGACACCCCTTGGACAAAGATGGCTTCGCCACTAGCGTGCATCATTGCTGAACTGTCATGGATGATACAGGAAATACAACTAAAGGATTAGGGAAAGGACACATCATCATTAGTTGGTTAAAGTTAGTAACAGTTTTGACGGGAAAATTAGTTAGCAACAGTTGGGATTTGATTTCTTGTGATTTTCATTTCCTTTATATTGATTGTATGCTCCTCATTTAGAATGCATTCAGAAATATATTCAGTTGTGCAGTAATTGCTCTTCATCTTCTTTACTCATCTCTTTCCCCTCCACCCCATAGTCATAGTTGTTCGAATTCCTCAATTTGGCCTAGAATTTCTCGAATTTAATTCAATTCCTGAGATTCTGCTATCAGTGGTATCAGAGCCATTAATCCTCGGCAACAATGGCGAAAGGCACTCGATCAATTGGAGACCCAAACAACGAAACACCTATTGCAGATGTAGGCGAATTACGAGATATGATGCAACAGATGCTTGCAGAAATTGGAACCTTGGCAGGGAAGGTCTCTTCTCTAGAGAAACTGGATCAAACAATGATTGAATTGAAGAATCAATTGACAGCTGGTGAGACTCGAAGGGAGAAGACACCAATGGAGCAGGAAGATGGTACTGCCAGAGTTGTTCAATCAACAGAAAGAGTATCGAGAGATATGGAGAAAAGCCCTCATAGTTACCATTCTCACCATTCGAGTTTCAATCGATGGTCAAGGATGGAGTTCTTGAGGTTTACTGGAGAAGATCTACGATCATGGCTGTTCAAGATTGAACAATTTTTCTCTATTGAAAGTGTACCAGGAGAAGAGAAGGTCGGTGTAGCTACTTTGCAACTGGAAGGTGAAGCCATTCAGTGGCACTTGTCCTTCATGAAATATAGACAATATCTTCAGCCTGCGTCATGGAGTGAGTATGTTATGGCCTTGGCGGAGAGATTTGGAACTGACTTTGATGATCCTATGGAGGAAATCAAGAAGGTGAAACAAGTTGGGAGTGTGAAGGAGTACCAACATATCTTTGAAAGAAATTTGACTAGAGTGAGTCTATCTCAGGAGAATGCTATTAGTTGTTTCATTGGTGGATTGAAACCTGAATTAAACATTGCAGTCAAGATAACCAATCCTACCACATTGTCACAAGTATATAAGAGTGCCAGAATGCAGGAAGCATATCTTCAGGCTGTGAGACAACCTTCCTCTTCTGCTACTGCTACTAGTCTAGTGCCTCAGACTAGGAAATTTGGAGACCAAAGAACCCAAGGGAGGGCTATCTTGCCAACACCAGGCAAGGGTTTCACACAACAGAAGAGTTTTCATAGAAGAACTTTGAGCCCTGAAGAGATGAATGAGAAGAGGGCAAGGGGGTTGTGCTTCTTCCGTGATGAGAAGCATATCATTGGACACAAATGCAGGAATTTAAACAGTTATATATTCTAAAACTGGAGGAACAGGAAGAAGATGATCATGAGTTGGAAGAAGGGGTACAGAGTGAGCTTAGGATACAAGAAATTGAGCAGAATCAGAATCAAGAGCAAATGGAGATATCCATTCATGCTTTAAATGGCTCATTAGGCTATAGAACCTTGAAGGTGACTGGTTACCACTTCAAGAAGCCTTTGCATATCCTGGTGGACACATGCAGCTCCCATAACTTCATTGATCCTTCCTTGGTGGATCAGTTGGGGTGCACCACCATTTTTGTACTGCCTCAGCCAGTTTCAGCAGCTAATGGGACCATGAGGGTTGACAAAATGTGCAAACTATCTTGGCTACTACAAGGAGCAGAATTTTCAGCTGAGTTTCTGTTATTACCATTGGGAAATTGTGGAGTAGTACTGAGGGTTCAATGGCTACTCACTCTTGGTGACATCAAGATGAACTTCAGAGAGTTGACCATGGAGTTTGAATATAGAGGCAAGCGACATATTCTGAAAGGGTCTGGCAAACAGATTCTGAGCACAGGAGCTGGGAAGTTAGCAAAAATCTCAGGTAACCAAGCACAACTATGCATGATTCAGTTGATACCTACCATGTGTAATGATGTACAGTGATATGCATTAGAAGCTAATAATCTACCTAAACCTATAACTGACAGTAGTTTATCTAGTCTAATGGTTGAGTTTAAAGCATTATTTGAAGAGCCTACTCAACTACCTCCCTCTCGAGGGGTGTTTGACCACAGAGTGGTATTACACCAAGGGACTGAACCTATTAATAAAAGGCCTTACAGGTATCCAGCAATTAAGAAGGATGTTATAGAGACCTTGGTTAATCAGATGTTGGATCAAGGTATTGTTCAACCAAGCTGCAGTCCCTATGCTGCACCTGTGGTTCTAGTGGGGAAAAAGGATGGTACATGGAGGTTATGTGTTGATTATAGAGACCCGAACAAGGCCACTGTTAAGAACAAATTTCCCATCCCAATGGTAGAAGAATTGTTGGATGAATTAGGGGGTTCCAAGGTTTTTAGCTAGATAGATCTCACATCAGGGTACCATCAACTGAGAATGGCTACTGATGACATACCCAAGGCTGCATTTAAGACTCACTCAGGCCACTATGAGTACCTTGTTATGCCTTTTGGATTATCAAATGCGCCTGCAACTTTCTAAGGCTTAATGAACTCTGTCTTCAAATATTTTTTAAGGAAGTTTGTCTTGGTCTTTTTTGATGACATTCTGATTTACAGCAGAACATTAGAGGACCATATATGTCACTTGAGGTCTGTTTTCCAAGAGATGCAGAAACACCAGTTGTTTTCCAAGCAAAGTAAGTGCTTCTTTGGGGTGAACATAATTGAATACTTGGGGAATTTTATCACAGAGGAAAGGGTGTCTACTGATCCACAGAAGGTAGAAGCTGTCAAGAATTGGCCACTACCAACAACTTTGAAGCAACTGAGGGGGTTTCTTGGATTGGCAGGCTATTATAGAAGATTCATCCAAGGTTTTGGAGTGATAGGTAAACCCCTCACTGACCTCTTGAAGAAAGATAGTTTTAAATGGTCTCAACAAGCTACTGATGCTTTTGAAAAACTGAAACTGGCTCTCATTGCCTCACCAGTATTAGCTTTGCCTGATATGGACAAAACCTTTGTAGTTGAAACTGATGCCAGTGGCTATGGAATTGGTGCTGTTCTAATGCAACAAGGGTACCCCATTGCCTTCATCAGCAAGGCATTATCACCTAGGCATGCAGCATTGTCTGTATATGACAGGGAACTCCTTGCTATGGTACATGCTATCACTAAATGGTCTCAGTACCTTTTAGGACAAAAGTTCATTATCAGAACTGATCAGAAGGCTCTGAAGTTCTTAATTGAACAGAAATTGCACACCAATTCCCAGCTGATGTGGTTGACCAAACTCATGCCTTTTGACTATACCATTGAATATAAGAAGGGGGTGGAAAACAAGGTGGCTGATGCCCTCTCTAGGGTATGTGGTGCAGAACTTTTATCACTGGTGATTTCCATTACCAGCTCTGAGCTTCTACATGCTATTGAGACTAGTTGGTCCACTGATCAAGAGCTCAAGGTTCTCATTGATAAGCTACAGGCTGACCCTGGTAGTTCTCAACACTTTACTTGGTCCAACAAACAGCTCAGGAGGAAGGGTAGATTGGTTATTGGGAACTCAGATCAGTTGAGAAAGGACATCATTTCTTTTTGGCATTGTACTGCTCAGGGTGGACATTCTGGTATTGATGCCACTCTACAGAGATTACTCACTCTTTTTTACGGGAAAAGTCTTAGGAAGGATGTCAAGCTATTTGTTCAAAGGTGTGCTGTGTGTCAAAAGAACAAAGCTGACCTGGCTGCTTACCTGGTCTACTACAACCACTCCAAATCCCTGAGGTGGTGTGGTCTCAGATCAGCATGAATTTCATAGATGGTCTTCCTAAATCCCATGGCTATGAGGTGATTCTAGTGGTGGTGGACAAGCTGAGTAAGTATGGCCATTTTATACCACTAAAGCATCCTTATACAACTGAGTTTGTGGCCAAAGTATTCATGGATGTCATAGTTAGATTACAAAGCCTTCCTGACACTATCACTAGTGATATGGATGCTGTATTCTTGAGTTCTTTTTGGCAAGAGTAGTTTTCACTTCAGGGGGTTCAACCTAACATGTCATCTGCCTACCACCCCTAATTTGATGGTCAAACTGAAGACTTGAATATGTGTTTAGAAACCTATCTAAGGTATTTTTTGTGCGGAGGATGCTACTGGTTGGTTCTCATGCGTGCCTATGGCTGAGTATTGGTATAACACTAGCCACCATTCAGCTATAAACTTGACCCCTTATGAAGCTCTTTATGGTCGACCTCCTCCCTTGCATCTTCCTTATCTTCCTAGTGAATCTTCTTCCACTGAAGTTGATCAAACTCTTGTCAATAGAGAGTTGAACTTTAGCTTCTCAAGCATCATTTAGCAAGAGCTCAACACAGAATGAAACAACAAGCAGACAATCATATGTCTGACAGACACTTTGTTGTGGGGGATTGGGTCTATTTCAAGGTGCAACCCTATAAGCAAGCCAGTGTCTCATCTCAGCCTTTCCACAAACTGGCCTCCAAGTTCTATGGTCCATTTCAGATATTGAAGAAGGTTGGGCCTGTGGCTTATACATTGTTGTTCCCAGCTTCAGTCAAAATCCATCCTACTGTCCATGTGCCATTGTTAAAAAGGTGTTATGAGGTCCCTTCCCACATTGCTTACCCCCCGTTACAGATGTGGCTAGTCCACATTGTCCTGAACCTGAAGCAGTTCTGCAAAGGAGGATGGTGAAGAAAGAGAATAAAGTTGTTGCCCAGGTGTTAGTCAAATGGGCTGGTCTTTCTGCTGATGCAACTACTTGGGAGTACACCACTGTTTTGCAAACAAGATTTCCCAGCTTTGATCCTTGAGGTCAAGGATCTTTTCACAGAGGGGAGTACTGATACAGGAAATACAGCTAAAGGATTAGGGAAAGGACACATCAACATTAGTTGTTAAAGTTAGTTAAAGTTGTTAACAGTTTTGGTGGGAAAATTAGTTAGCAGCAGTTGGGATTTGATTCCTTGTGATTTCCATTTCCTTTATATTGATTGTATGCTCCTCATTTAGAATGCATTCAGAAATATATTCAGTTGTACAGTAATTGCTCTTCATCTTCTTTACTCATCTCTTTCCCCTCCACCCCATAGTCATAATTGTTCGAATTCCTCTGTAGAATTCCTCAATTTGACCTAGAATTTCTCGAATTCAATTCAATTCCTGAGATTCTGCTATCAATGGAATACTATATAGTAAATATGTGAGCTAAAAAGTAAAAAAAATGTGAAACCTAGCTATTATAATAGAAGTAATCTTGTGCACGAAGCATTCAGCGATGACGCAAGGTTTAGGAAAAAGTCACACCCAATGAGATGTAATATAGACAATATACTCTGACGCAAAGATCAGTAACTGATTCCTTAAACTCATGACCTATAAATCACATGAAGATAACTTTACGGCTGCACTAAGGCTCCCTACAGTTCCATGCACGTTGCAATGACTTACTGCTGTCAGTGAACAGTTATTTCTTTTCCACAAGTGAAGGCCATTATTTTCAAACTTTAGTGTACTGAACTCCTCCCCCCACCCCAAAAAAAAAGTATGTAAACTCCAATAAGGAAATAAAAGTGGTGGAAGCAGAGACAAGATCTGACTTTAACTTGAGTAGAAAGGGCCTTTTTATGGATACACAGCTGGGAATATGTTCTCATAAAGGGAGAACAGTTGATAAATAATAGTGGGACAACAATGGTCAATTATTGCTATCAATGTCCTAATAAAGCATTAATATGTATCCAATCACGACTTTTATTTTCTTAGTTTAACTTTGATTTTCCGATGAAGCGCTGTCGGAGGCTCAACGTGTCTCTGCCCCTGAACAGATCTACTCCATCAAATCACTTTACTTGTCACATTTTTGGTTTATACGCCCGTTAAGAAAAACATTAACTAGAATATAATTTAACTAAACTATTCTTATTTATTACTCTTCAATATTTAATACTCTCCTCTATTGCACTATATTAATATCTCTCTAGCTATATTTATGATTAAGGGTAAAGATGGAAACAAACAACTAATTATAACTTAATTTTTTAAACTGACAATTATTTTGGACCATAAAGACGACAAGTAAAGTGATCCGTAGGGACCATCTAAATTACATTAATAATGTAGAAATTAAATCTTTATATTATTAAGTAAATTTGAATCACAAGTACTGTTAAATAAAACTGTGAAATGAAAAAGAATCCAGAGAGAGAGAGAGATGGCATAATATGATGTCTAGATTGGAAAAAATGTAAAAGGACAAAGCCTATAGCATAACTTATTCGAGGAAATGTACAATATCTTAAATTCTACCTTAAATGGAATAGTATTTTGGGACTTGTTTTTTACAAATAGCCCATCGGATTCAGTATCTATTTTTCCTAATCGTATACATAAATTATACACTATTATATGCATATTATACAGTTAATATTATACATCTATCAACTATTTTAATTTAAGTGGTTGGTGAACTATTTAACTTAATTCTTCTAGTTTTTCTTTTTCGAGTTTTGATCAGATGGTCACTCAACTAATAATTATTAACTCAAAAAATTACTTTTATTCTTGATTTCAATTTTCTTAAACAAAAAAATGACTTTTTTGAGATAATAACTATTAATTAGTTGAATTTATATAGAAGAAATCATCCCTCTTTTTCAAGAAAGATGATATGAGTACGTCTATCAATATTGAGTTTTGTTAATTGGACACAGGCAACTAAACAAATATGGAAATATGTACTGGAACACTGCAAATGACAATTCGATCGACATAATATATAGTAGTAATAGTCTTATTAGTCGGTGTTTGAAACTGTATATATATTAGTACATAGAGTTTTAATTTCTTACTATAAAAACTTAATGACTTGTAAATACATTTTCCATGAGTTATCATTTATGTCTCATAACTTTAGGGTACGTACCATAAATTCTACCTTAAATGGAAATAGATAAAATTATAGAGGTACACATATATAGAGACTTCTCTCTTATCTTATGCTTTTCATTTTTTTCTTTTTATAATCAAACATGATAATTTGGGTATGGATGTACTTACTTTTTGTTACCTCGACAAGAAGCCAATGACAAGAAGTTACATTACGATATTTGGATAACGTGGCTGTGTATATCTGCATACACGCATGCATAATATTAATCCTAAATTCCTAAAATATATTCTACCTTATCCACAAACTGTCAAGTACGCAATTGTATTCTCAATGGGCCCCTTCATATGTGCTAGCAGTGAGATTCGATTTCAGGATCTCTACCTGCTTTGATATCATATTTAAGTGTATGATTATCTCATCTAAAGCTTAAGGCCTTAAACTATCAAAGAAAACACTCTTTATTATTTGATTATAATTTTACCAACGTTTTGATCAAAGAATTCAAATAATTGTTTCCAATATTTGAACATGAAGATATAGACGTTACCACTCTTTACGCCCCAAAACATTAGCTATAAAGAGAAAAATGGATAGCAATTCCTTAATTGAACGAATGACTTCATGCATGTGTTCTTTTATATATTTTCATTTTAGTGTTCTAAGGTATGGACTTTGTTTTTGAAGGACAAGAAACACTTGGATAATAGAGGGAATGAAAGGTATCTACTTTAAATGGAACGTACTTCTTATTTATATGAGACAAATAACTTCTTTCATTAAATAATAAAAAATCATCGCTAATCCTATTTGATTCGCAATAAATAATTATTAAAAGTTCTGTTAATGACGAGCTATTTCACGATAGAATAATGATAATTTTTTTTTGTAATGGGGCCTGACTGTCAAGCACATAAAAATTTCATTATCAAGAGTGACGATCTCCGATAAGACTTGAAATCATGACCTCTGCTTGTTTCGATATCATGTTGAGCTAAGTAAAATTTCGTTAAAAATTTAAGTTGTTAGAGTTATATCACGTACACTTTATTTATTTAATTATTTTCTTCAACATATAGTTTCATATTTATTTGAGTTACCACTTGCATATATATTATATACTACTCATATAAAAATTAATGAAAAAAAGGTGGAAAGTTAAAAGGGTCCATAGTATATATTGAATGAGAAAACTTTTAACAATGTAGGTGCTTTTTCAAACATATTTGCAGAAAATTCTTTTGACTTTTGTTTCACTGCCATATTCTGAAAATCTCACGAGGAAAATTTGCTATTCGTCAAATGGTAGTCTGGTAGAATTAATACC
The DNA here is from genome assembly GCA_003996215.1 of Jaltomata sinuosa. NCBI lineage: Eukaryota > Viridiplantae > Streptophyta > Magnoliopsida > Solanales > Solanaceae > Jaltomata > Jaltomata sinuosa. Next base: position 149,793 of record QJPP01001680.1, read on the forward strand.
ATTTCAGCTGCGTGCATGCTAGCTGTATATTCATTTTATCAATAAAGTAGCTAGGTAAATAACATGATAATAAATTGCTTTCTTATCATAAAACTTCTTTCTCAAATGTGTATCATGTGCGAATATGGTCGTGTTATTTTTCAAAAGGATATATATATATATATATGTATACTAAAAAATAAGTAAGAAATCAACTTAGTTTACAAGATAACACTATGGGGTGGGATGGGGTGGGATGGGGTGGGGAGTGGGGGTTGGAGGGGGACAGGGGGTGGAGGTGTTTGGTGATGGAGAAGAGACAATGAACTTTATCACTTACAATTACGAACTTATTTTTCCTATTCCATTAGAAAATCAATTTTCTCATTTTTAAATAATTTGTTTCCTAGAGAAGAAAAATTTCAAAATATTTTAATCAATCGAACATGAAAAAATTAGAGAAAATATTTTCCTTTCCATATATACCAAACACACCCATATAGTTTTACGGGTTGTAATATGTCATATATTACATATATTAATCCATGCTAGATATAGAAAGAAACGTGTAATTACTAATTATTAAGTACCTTTATATAACAACCATCCTCTAATATATAGTAATATGGAGAAAATAAAATTGTTTCAAGTATCGATAGTATTGGAAACACCTCTTCTTTCAAAGAGAGGACATTTCACTAAGTGGCTAAGCTTTTTTTCGAACCAATTTTTCATAGAGGAACTTTAAGAACACCAACCCTAGGGGTGTACAAAATCAAACCGCAAGTCAAATCAAACCGCAAATCGAATCAAATCGCAAAAAAAATCCGACTAATGATTTGGTTTGGTATTGAAAAAAAAACCCGACTATAATTGGTTTGGTTATGTTTTAACTAAAAAAAGTCAAACTGAACCGAACCAACCCGATATTACATGTATACTATTTTTAAAAATATTTTATATATAAAAATATTTATTGTGATGTAATTTATAAATATTTCTTCAATTTTTTCATAGTTTTTATCTTTCAATATATTATTTCAAGTTTAAACTTAGAATTTTTAATGGTCCAATAAGTCTTTTTACAACCCATAGATATTAGTAGCTCAAATAAAGCCCAAATCAATACGAATGTTAATAAAAGATTATTCAATCCAACACTAGGAATGACAATCATGTTAGATATTTATTCTTTAATTTTACATAAATACATTAAACTAATTTATTTTTTTGTTTAATATTTAGTCATATAGTTAATACTTATTAGACTTATTTTAGCATGACTTAATACTTTTAAATTATGATTATTTTTATTATGACTTATTAATATGCAATATTTATCGTATGCGATTTCATTATCTTTTTGGTTGAATATTTTATTGTCATCACTCACTTCATAAATTCAAATAAAGTGAATATATTTTGTGTTATTTTTTTAAGAAATACCTTAGATTGTTGTATTTTGCTCGGACTAAAGAAATATTTAAAGCACAAGTTAATTATATGTTTGTATGAAGACTTTATCGGAAAAACCTGAAAAAACCCGAAAAACCCGAGAAAATCCGAAAAAATCTGAGGTTGGAAAACTCGACTTTTATTGGTTTGGTTTGGTTTATAAATTTAAAAACCCGACACTAATGGTTTGGTTTGGTATTTAAAAAATTCAAACCAATCCGGTTCATGTACACCCCTAACCAACCCTAATGAACTTAATTAGGCCTCCATAGCAACACTTTGCTAATTATAATCCATACCAACTATTTAAATGCAAAGCAAAAAATAAAAATAAAAAAAACCTCGCCTCTCTTTCTCTCTCTCTCTCTCTCTCTTTCTCTCCCACTTTCTCTTTCTTTCTCGCCCCTCTCTCTCTATGTTTCTCTTTTCTCTCTCTCGCTCTCCCTTTCTCTTTCACTCTTTCTTCCCTCTTTGTATTTCTCCCTTTCTCTTTCATTCTTTCTTCCCTCTTTGTATTTTGTATTTTCATCTCTCTCTCTCTCTCTCTCTCTGTATTTTGTACTTTCACCCTTCTCTCTCTTTTTCTTCTTTCGAATACAATTGTATCAATAAATACAATTCGTATCAACGATTACAATTTGTATTCAATTGTATCACCGAATATACAAAATATAATTCGTATTCATGATTGTATCAACGAATACAAAAATATCATTCGTATCAACGAATATAATTTGTATTCAATTGTATCAATGTATATCAACGAATACAAAATACAATTTGTATCAACAAAAAATAATTTGTATTCAATTGTATTAACGAATGAAAAACATTGATTCGTATCAACTGAATACAATTTTTATTCAGCTGTACCAACAAATACAACTAAATACAATTTGTATTCAGTTGATTGATTTGGTCGATTTGGATCAGGGAGAGGGAGGGAGAGGGGAGAGATAGAGGGGAGAGAGTGAGGAGAGTGGCGAGCGAGAATGAGAGACAGGAAGGAGAGTGGCGAGAGAGGGGTAGAGAGGAGAAAGAGACGCTATAATTATATATACCAATAGTTTTGACTTATCGGCAAGGAGCGTAATTAAATTATACTATTCGGTATGTAGCGTAATTAGGCCTCTACTTTTTGGTGTATTATGTAATTTTTGCTTTTTCATATTATGATATATAATATATTTTTTATAACATAATTTTGCTATAACAGTCAAGAAATATCTGAACAACTGAACGACACTACTATAAAGAGGCTTGATTGTAATGTGAGGACAGTGTAGTAATTATTTACATTGTCACTATCTATTATTTCAATTTCTTTTCATTGGGTGGGGGGTAGGAGGGGAGGTTGTTTAGTAAAGGGAACAAAATGTTGGGGTGGTTTTATTGTGCTTAGAACAATGAGTTATGGTGTAACGTGCGCATGCACGTTATATGTTACCAAATGAAGTGCCCTTTAAGGACCCAAAGATCTTAGAATGATGGTTTTAAGGGTGCATTCAAGAACCCTAGAACGATGCTCTCACATGACCTTTCACACTCACAAACTAAGCCACATGATCTCCTTCTACAACATTTATTCGTAGCCAGTGTTGAGTCAATTGTGGTGGAATGATCAAAATGAATGAGATCGCTTCACTTTTCATCAATTTTGATTTTAGAAATAAGAAGAAACTCTGGGTAAGAGAGCAGATCCGATCCTTTTTTGTGACCAACACACGCGACATAAATATGTGTTTGGGTCCACCCATAAGGGTTGGGTGCTAATTAGCCTGTTAACTCATTAGTTGTCCTCCTTCTACACCCTCGCCTATAGTGTATAAATACACCACTACGAATATTGGAAGAAAGACGATTTTCCACATGAATTAGTATGACGGCTAGGGTTTATAATAATAGAGAAAAATGTTATGCATCTCCTAAAGGATATCTAGGTTGTGGACAAAGAAATTCCATCCACTACGTGAGGATTCCAGACACGTGGTTGTTGCAGATCCGCTCCCGCAAAGGAAAAATCCGTAAGTATTCTAAACTAGTATTAACAATTAAACGTCTCTGTCGACTTGACATGTTCCTCATCTTCCAGGTCCATCACAAGGAAAATGAAAATCAGGATTTGCTTTATCCGATATCAAACAAAAACCGTCGAAAGCTTATAGAAATGGTAAACTAGCTCTAAGGCATGTTAACCATTTATTGAACTAATTATATATACACAGCATTGTCATCTTGCCTAGCTTATGTTCGAAACAAACAACAAAGAAACTCACAATAATATGCAACTCTAGCTATAGGTCGTTAATGATTCCTATAATACATTACTCCAGTCGAGTTAAACATAGAAGTGGAAAACAAAAACAGTTGTTTTCCTGTATAGCAAATAATGCTATAGGAGAAACCGGAATTGATCATGTGCACATACTTATAGAGTAACACGTCTGCGAAAAATATATGTCCAACAAAATTTAACAACATATAACATAAATCTGGAACATACATATTTGCTATATAGTTATAACTGGCTTGAAATATATTGTTAAAACAACTTGGTTCGTTTACTTCAATATTTATAGAAAGTTAAAAATTCTCCTTTCATATCATCATTTTGTATTTGTATGTGAGTAGGGAAAATAATAATACTCCTACTTCCATTCCACTTTGTTTACATTCCTAATTTCCTATATTTCTTTGATGAGAAAGCTTTTATTATATGGTTGATAGAGGGTCTATCGAAAACAATCATATTGTTGTTGTTGTTGAAAGGACTTTGTTTGTGATGCATATATGTTATATAACATATTTAAAATTACAAGTTTAAGAAATCTTCTTTTGTTTATTAAATTTTGTATTAAGTCAAACTATGACGGAGAAATTAAAATTGAGGGAGTACGTAGAAACTTATCCAACTATGGAAACGCCAAAAGTCTCTTGTCCAACTGTGGAAACTCTTAAAAGTTGCAACACTGTGATGTTTCTACATTTACTATAATTGTTCATGAAATATTTCAACTTTCCATTCTATCAGTCTATCTTTTACCAAATTTTCACTATAAATTCACAAGTTGCCATTTAATTAAAAGCTACAAAACGTCAAGAATATTGCCAATATTGTGGAAACATGACTTGTTTCCATAGTTCCAAGTGTCAAACGGTGGATAATTTTGGTATTATCCTGCACCGGCCAGTACTGCCTCGATATATCGACTTATTGGAGTCAAATTAAATTATCCAGAACACACTCAATTGCTCAAGTCTTGTCACAAAGACTTGAGAAAAAAATGAAAAAAAAAGTTTATTAAAGAAATTTCAATTTCATCAGAGCACTGAGTTGTAGGATAAGTGTAATTTTGAATAAGAAAAGTTTGGCCATATATTATATATTGCTAGAAAGAGGCCACAATTCATTGTTGAATAGTATATGGTTGTCGTTCCTTAAATAGAAATTGCACTTGCTTGTGTGTTATATGTCAAATAAAGGGTTTAAATAAACCCACAGAAAGATAGAATAGTAAGTTAGATGATAATGGGGCCAAACGGGACAGTACTTCTTTCAGAGGGAGGCCCTTCCATTGCCCAAACAAATTGATGGATGTCTCTCTATATATATATATGGACCACTATGAAGTATAGATGGGTGAAGGACACGTGTCACTCCACAATAGTACTGTATACATTTGGAATATTATGGTATATGCTATTTGCTAATATATTAATTGGCGAGATTAGTGAGAGTGTTAGTAAAAAGTTTGAACTATGGAGAAAGCAACTTAGAGAGTAAGGGTTATAGAAGTAACAATGAATAATGCATTGCAAGTGTAGTCGAGAAACGTGAAGTTAAGGTGAGATTAGATTGATGACATTGTGGTGCCAAAATGGGAACAATTTAAATATTTAGGCTCGTTGTTTTGAGAAAACAAAATTATAGTTGAAGATGTTACTCATACAATTAAAATCGAATGATTAAAGTGGAAAAGTGCTATCGAAATGTTACGTGACATAGAAGGATGCCTACCATGCAAAGTGAAAAGCGTAAGTTTTGAAGAACAACTATATATAAGACCGAAAATGTTATATGGTAGTGAATGTTAAGTCGTTAAAGTCTAATATATACATAAGATGAGTGTTGCAAAGATGCGGATGCTAAGATAAATGTGCGGTCATACAAAATAGATAAGATTAAAAATGACCACATTCACTAGAAGGTACAAGCACGTAGCACAATTGAGGATGAAATGGACGAAGATCACTTGAAATAATTTGATTATGTCTTGCGTCGACCTACAAATACATTTGTCCGTTGGTGTAATACCTAAAATCACATAGAAGGAAATTGTCTCAAATGATCTTTGAATCAATACAAACAACTAAAGATATATAAGATACCATGGAGAAAAAGATTAAGGTGATATATATATATATATATATATATATATATATAAGATACAATGGAGAAAAAGATTAAGGTGATATATATGATCTACTTAATGGGGAATTTGTTTGAGACTTGTCTGAGAGCTCTAATGTTATTATTATTATTGCTGTTATATATCATTTATTTATTCAATGATAACATGAGTTTGAGCTTAAATAAAATCGTGAGGATCCATATAATCGATCGATCATACCTTGTTTGAAACATAGGTGTGATAATTATTGTTATTGTATTGGTAACATATATCTCTTAATTCTAAAAATACTACAAACAATTATTTTATAACAATAACAATTAAAATGATATTAATTTCTATTTATTCATTATCTATATCATGCTAGATGTTCTATAGTGCGATTTTTCATGAAACTCGAATACATACACTTTAATAGAACGAAGTAAGCATTAAATTGTATTAGTAGTTAAATTATAATCCTAAACATGCTGCATTTCTCTTTAAGAGCAATTTCTAGAGGTTGCTTTCAGAAGTTTCAAGTAGTATCATTTGACATGTGGGCCATATGTGTTTGATACTTCTTTGAGATGCTACTTATTATTTTACAAAAAAGTTTAGATTATATATACACACTATTTTTTTTTATACTATTGTAAACGTCATGAATTAAAATGTGTTTTAATTTGAAGGTAAAATTCTTTTAATTAGTTGTAATAGGCTAATTAATAGTATTTGAGAAAGAAGAAACTTTTGATGAAGAAATAAACAAGTGAGACAAGATTGAAAGTTGGACAGTTGGATTGGACATACAAAAGGAGCCCTTGTTCCATGGAAATTGTAGAGAATGTAGATAAAGATATGGTTATTATTCATATACTTTATCCACATGACTGCCTTTTGTGTTTGGTACGCACCATACAAAGGGGTAAATAATGGCCTCAAAAGATTTGACCTTTGTACTATAATCCACCTGATTTTAGGACAAGTTTCTTTAAGTTCTCCACAAATTTGACTCTTCTCTATTCTCTTAAATTCTTGCTTGGATGTGATATACAAAAATGATAAAATTGGCCTATGAAAACATGACAACTTCAATTTATTCAAATTTGGACGAGTTATTTATTAGCTCAGTCTATTTAAGCTCAACTCATTTTAATTCATTTAAAATTAGGTTGATATACAACTAAAATTGACATGAAAAATCTTGTCAAAATTCTTTTTAATCAAACTACGTAATATTCAGCTAAATATTCTTAAAAACACTTATACTAAAATAACAAACAATAATCTCACATTTAATCAGCAATACAAACAAAAACACATCTTCAAGAATTAATTACATACTATATTTTATTTAAAAAAATTAAACAAGAATAACATTTTTAATAGAACAATCTCACTTTACAAGCAAGAACGAAATTTCAATTGACTAATCATGCCTCTATTATTAACAATACATGTAAAATAGACATTTTCAATAGGGGCCGAATAACGCCCTTCTAACAAATACTCTTTTTATTCCGATTTATATGATACTTTCATTTTTCGATTCAAATTGTATAACTTTGAAAGATATTTTTTAATGTATTTTTTCATCATATTTGACATGAGAAAAGCTACAATTCATAATACTTTTAGTATAGTTTTGAATATCTAAATTTTAAAACATTAAGTTGATCTAATCCAAATTAACTTTAAAAATTAATAAAATTGACTTTCGAGAAATGAAAAATGGCACATAATTAGGACAGAGGGAGTACAAATTTGTACAAGTTGAAATAAAAAAAATGATGGAGAATACTGTTACATAATTAGTACTCTGTCCTAATTTCGAAATGTTATCTATGCAAATGCCTATTGTTTCGCCAGAATGATAAATTAAATTAAAGATCGAGTTACGTGCAAATCAATCGAACACCATCATTGTAAAAAAATCAAATCAAAGAATTCGTTAAAGTAAATATAAAAGTAGATAAACAAGAATTGCAAAAAAATAATATTAAGAAAATTGTGCTATTTCTATATGAATGTTCAACTCATCTTAATCTAAATGCCAAAGAGTTCTAAATGAATTGAACATTATGGCCAGTCAAAATTTCTTAATCTAATAATAAACAGTAGAGACACACATTTAATTTGAGTTCATTCAAGAGTTTCTAATGAACTAGAAAATGTCTCAAGAAATAATCATATATATTTTATTAGGAAATAAATAAAAATAGCATTTTTAATAGAAAAATTTCACGTTACAAGTAAAATTAAAAGTTCAATGGGCAAATCATGCCTCTACTAATAACAATTCAAGTAAAATCAACAGTTTTATAGGGAAATCACACCCTTCTAGCAAAGACAAATTTATACAAGTTGAAACAAATATTTAATTTTGATAGTACATAATTAGTACCCTATTCTAATTTCAAAATGTTATCTATGCAAATACTTATTATTCTTGCGTGCATGATAAAATTAAATTAAATATTGAGGCACACACAAATTACCTCAGACTCTATCGTTATAAAATAATTAAATTAAAAACTTCACTAAGGTAAATATAAAAGTAAATAAACATTAAAAATAAAATTAAAAAAGATGCTACCTCTATATGGATATATATTCATCGTCTCATCTTAATTAATCAAAATGCTAAAGAGTTCTGAATTGAATTGGACATTATGGAGTTCTTAATCTAGTAAATAGTAAACACACGTTTAATTTGATTTTAATCTAAAGTTCCTTAAAGAACTAGGAAAATTACAAATTTGGTTAATAATTTAAGAGCCAAACTTTCATATTTTGAATGTTTTGAATTTCTTTTTGTATGTTTTCATTTCAATGTCATTATCAAAGAAAATAGAGAAAAAAAAAAGGAAAAAAGCCAAAGGAACGAAAAGAGAAGTACAAAAGATAAAAAGAAATAAATAGAATAGGCAAAGAAAATAAAAAGAAATGGCAGAAAAAGGAATGAACATCTATTTTGTTTTAACAAAAAATTGTAGAATAATTTCAAAGTTAGGCCGTTCTAACTTGAACCAATATATTAGGCCGTTCATATTATCGGTTACAAGTAATTTATGGTTTATATATACAATATAAATTTTTTACAAAGGGTATTGATCAACTGACTTATCTTTGATCTACATAGCTCCACCCTTAAAAATGTGGTGCCAAAAAATTTGCGACATGTTTTTAAAAAATATAATATTTGGGTTGAATCGCCGATATCTCGCTCAAGAGATTCAAGTTTACTGCGCAATAAAATCTACGCCGATTCAATATTATAACTCTTGACTTGTTCCCTCCAGAATACAATAACCCAACAACGTCGTATAACTTAATAAACTCTGAAAAAGATGTCGAGTCCAAATTAAAACTCCATACAAAGAACACCTTATTTCAACATAAAATTACTCTCTTTTATAATGAATAAGTCGAAGACTTATAATATTTTTCTCTCTCAATTTTCTCTTTCACTCCACTAACCTCAAATATAAACACAATACAATATATAGGGGTGAACAAAACCAAACCGCAAACCGAACCAAACCGTAAACCAAACCAAACCGCAAAAAAAAAATCCGATTAGTGGTTTGGTTTGACTTGGTTTGGTGTTGAAAAAAAAATCCGACTATAATTGGTTTGGTTTGATTTTAACTAAAAAAAGTCAAACCGAATCGAACCAACCCGATATTACATATATATACCATTTTTAAAAATATTTTATACATAAAAATATTTATTGTGATGTAATTTATAAATATTTCTTAAATTTTTCATAGTTTTTATCTTTCAACATATTATTTCAAGTTTAAAGTTGAAATTTTAGATGGTCCAATAAGTTTTTATAACCCATAGATATTAGTAACTCAAATAAAGCTCAAATAATACTAATGCTAACAAAAAATTATTCAATTCAACACTAGGAATGACAATCATGTTAGATATCTATTCATTAATTATGCATAAATACATAAGCTAATTTATTTTTTTGTTTAATATTTAGTCATGTAGTTAATACTTATTAGACTTATTTTTGTATGACTTGATACTTTTAAATTATAATTATTTTTATAATGGCTTATTAATATGCAATAATTATTCTATGCGATTTCATTATTTTTTTGATTGAATATTTTATTAATGTCATCACTCATTTATATATTGTGTTATTTTTTTTAAGAAATACCTTAGCTAGTTGTACCTTGCTAGGACTAAAAAAATATTTAAAGCACAAGTTAATTATATGTTTATATGAAGACTTTACTGAAAAAAATCCGAAATAACCCGAAAAACCCAAGGAAACCAAAAACCCCCGAAAAAACTCGAGGTTGAAAAATCCGACTTTTATTGGTTTGGTTTGGTTTATAAATTTAACAACCCGACACTAATGGTTTGGTTTGATTTTAAAAAAAATCGAACTAACCCGGTCCATGTACACCCCTATCAATATATAGTTTCATCCGGTGGCAAACTTCCACGGCCGGTTGACCAAAATGAGGATCCCAAATTACATGAGCAATAGGTCTTACATGTAAGCGGTCTACGCACGACTCAAAATTTCCTTGTCAAGCTACATGAAACAGATTTCCGGAAGTTCACAGAAATGTAAAGGGTCCTGTTCATTTAGGGGGTTCGAAAAATAAAAATTTAGTGCTTGAGTTTGAACTTACAACCTCAAGGTAAATTTTGAACTCCTTAACCACTAAATCATCCTCTAATCTTATATTTAGGAGGTTCAAAATCCATATGTACATAAAAAATTTAAAAAGTACCTTTCATATGCATGTATTGTAATTTTTTGCCGAATAAACCTCTGAGTACCCTCTGGATCTGCCCCTGCTTTCATCTACAACTTGATACTTCTCATCTATCTCTCATTTGCTCAACACAAAGAAGAAAGCATCGTAGGTATAGGACTTCCACAAGTAAATGTCAAGAAAGTGAATAGTAATTTAAGGTGTGATGGGATAATTAGTAGAAAATAATGAGAAGTATATGTCATAGTAATTATATGAATTATAAATAATAATGATACCACTGTTGTATTACTTTATGCCCACTCATATATCATGCTTTAATATTAATATGTACGTACCAACATAATATCATTTTAATCATTATTGAGGCACTTGATAACTTAAAAATTTGTATTATCGATATTTTTTTTTTAAGAAAAAAGATAAGTCAAGTGTCGTACAACAAGAAAGAAGATAAGACAAGTGCCATATAAGTAGGAATTTGAAAAAAATGGTGAAAAAATGAAGAGAAATTGAATCCATCCGTTTTTCACATTTTTGTTTCTTTGAAGGAATTTCAGTATACAAACTAAAAGTAAATACATACATAATTGTAACACATGGACCATTGGTACATTTATTCACTATATTGGGGAGCACTATTTGGGAAAGAAGACATGGTGGGGCTTTTGGTTGCTAAAAGACCCCGACAGAAGGAAAATTTGTTTTTTTTTTTTCATAAAAAAAATGTTGTAATTAATAAAAATACATTTTCTAATATTTTTTGTTGGTATTTCAATTGACATTTACACACATATGTGAGGTGATAATATATTGATAGAAGATATTAATTAGTATAATTTAGACATACGTATTATAACATCATTTTAAATATGTATTCCAAATACAAGATCAGAATGAATCACATTAATTAAGTTGAACCATTCAATTAGTATATACTTATTTTATATGAAAAGTGAATTCTCTCTCTGACAGTTTTTATCACAGTACAATTTAATATAATATCAATGTAGACAGAAAAATCATCATGACTCCTCTCTTCTAAAAAATACATACTTTTATATATATATATATATATGAACAATGCAATAACTATTTCTCGAGGACAAGTAACTAATAACTAAGATATCACCCCTTCCCGCCTGAGTGTTGGGAAAGGCAAGGCACTAACAAAGAATGCACAACAGGGTAGCAGCGGAAGAATACCCAAGTCTAAACTTTCCCTTTCAATTTGAACCAAGAGAAGACAAACAAACCAAGCACAATGGTAATAAGGCAGCAAGTATATCAACCAAAAGAAATACGACAAGACAAAATAAACCAATCACACGAGACACCAAGATTTACGTGGAAAACCCCTTCGGTGTGAAGAGTAAAAACCACGGGACCAAAACCTCCACTATAATCACCAAGAGTTACAATAATGTTCTCCAAAATGGCCACCAAAGAAGTGCCAACAAACGAGCAACACTACATAAATCACAACACCAAAAACAAGAGAATAAAAGGAGCAAAAGCACCGAAAAACGCAGCTACTGTTCACGGATGCAAAACTGGAGCTACGGGATACCAAATCCAACTCTGTCAGTTTCTAATCAAAGATTGAGATGAGAGGAACAAGCTGTCCAAAAATCAGATCAATCGGATAAGAAACGAAGCGGGAATCGCAATTTGAAGTTGGCAATTTAGGGCTGAAATTGGGTGCGAAAATCTGCTCTTTCTCTCTATGTGTGGCTGCTGAAAAATATTATGTGGATTATGAAATAAGACCTAAAAAAGGTCTATATATATGCCCCATAGAATTGGGCCTATGGGCAAAAGTGGGTTGGTCCAAATTGAGCTTTATTTATCCACATAGGAAGGGAAAAAGACCCATAACCCCAACAATTCTCCCCCTCACGACTATGTGGAGGAGACCGCCATCCCGGCGATCATGCAACAATCTTCAAATTTCCATCTTGGCAAAGCTTTAGTCATCATATCGGAACCATTATCATCCGTATGAATCTTCTCAAGTTCAAGCAACTTAGAATCCAACACATCTCGAATCCAATGGTATCTCACATCAATGTGTTTAGACCGACCATGGAATGTAGAATTCTTGCCAAGATGTATAGCACTTTGACTGTCGCAATAAAGCACATACCTCTCTTGAGCACAACCAAGTTCCCCCAAGAATCTCTTCATCCAGAGCAACTCTTTACAAGCTTCAACGGCAGCAATAAGCTCAGCTTCTGTAGTAGATAGAGAAACACATTTTTGCAACCTAGATTGCCAAGACACAGCTCCCCCTGCAAAAGTAACCAAGTACCCTGAAGTAGACTTGCGAGTATCAACATCACCAGCCATGTCTGAATCAGTATAACCATAAAGAATAGGCTTCCCTGTACCAAAACACAAACTCAGACTAGAAGTGCCACAAAGATATCTCATGATCCACTTCACAGCATTCCAATGTTCTCTTCCCGGATTAGAAAGAAAACGGCTAACAATACCAACAGCATGAGCAATATCTGGTCTTGTACAAATCATTGCATACATTAAACTACCAACAGCTGAAGCATAAGGAACTTTCTTCATATCTTCCTTCTCATCATCACTGGAAGGACACTCTTTCGTGCTCAACTTGAAGTGCATAGCTAAAGGTGTACTGACAACCTTAACATTATTCATGTTGAACCTTCGAAGTACTTTCTGAATGTACTTCTCCTGTGATAACCACAACTTCTTGGCCTTTCTGTCACGGACAATCTGCATGCCAAGAATCTGCCTTGCTGGTCCTAAGTCTTTCATAGCAAAAGACTTACTCAACTCTTGCTTCAACTTTTGAATCCTGCAAGCATTATAACCAACAAAAAGCATGTCATCAACATAAAGCAACACAATAATAAAGTCACCATCAGAGAATTTTTGCACAAAAACACAATGATCTGAAGAAGTCTTCTTGAAGCCCTGCTGACTCATAAAAGAACCAAACTTCATGTACCACTGTCTAGGAGCTTGTTTCAAGCCATACAAGCTCTTCTTCAATTTGCAAACATAATTCTCTTTTCCCTTGACTTCAAAACCTTCCGGCTGCTCCATATAAATTTCTTCATCTAAGTCACCATGGAGAAAAGCAGTTTTAACATCCATTTGTTCAATCTCTAAATCTAGACTTGCGGCTAAGCCTAGAACAACACGAATGGATGACATCTTCACAACTGGAGAGAATATCTCATCAAAATCAACTCCCTTTTTCTGGTTAAAACCCTTCACAACTAATCTAGCTTTGTACCGTGGAACTGGATTGCCATCTTCATGTTTCACCCTGAAAACCCACCTGTTTTTTAAAGCTTTTCTGTCTTTAGGTAACTTAACCAAATCAAAAGTATGATTATCATGTAAGGATTTAATCTCATCTTCCATAGCATCAAACCATCTTTCTTTTTCTTCACTATCCATGGCTTCATCAAGACTCTCAGGTTCTCCCCCATCAGTCAAGAGTACATACTCATTGGGAGAATAACGAGATGAAGGTAGTTTCTCTCTAGTAGATCTTCTGAGAGAACTCTCTGGAGCATCAATAGCAGCTGGTTGCTGGCCAACCACATCCTCTTGCACTGGAGCGTCAACAACATCCTGGTCATTCTGAACATGATCATCATCTTCATTATCAACTTGATTTTCATTATTATGAAGATTTTCTTCAGGTGCAGTAGTCAAAGGAACTGGATCAATATCAACTAGGCTCTCACTACTCTGAGAATCAACCTTCTCAGTTTTGTCAAAATCTTCAATTGTTTGGTCTTCAAAAAACACAACATCACGGCTTCTAACAAGTTTCTTCTCAACTGGATCATAGAAACGATAGCCAAATTCATCTTGACCATAACCAATGAAGATACACTGTCTAGTTTTAACATCCAGCTTTGACCTTTCATCCTTAGGAACATGAACAAAAGCTTTACACCCAAAGACTCTAAGATGATCATAAGAAACATTCTTACCAGACCAAACTCTGTCAGGGACATCACCATTCAAAGCAACAGCAGGAGATAAATTGATAACATAAGCAGCAGTATTAAGTGCTTCTGCCCAAAAGGAATCTGGCAGCTTAGCATCTGAAAGCATACATCTAACTCTCTCAACTAGAGTTCTGTTCATCCTCTCTGCTAAACCATTTAACTGAGGAGTCTTTGGAGGAGTTTTCTGATGCCGAATACCCTTCACTCTACAATATTTATCAAAAGGACCAATATACTCACCACCATTATCTGAGCGGATGCATTTCAATTTCTTCCCTGTCTGTCTCTCAACCAAGGCCTGAAAACCCTTGAACACATCAAGTACCTGATCCTTGGACTTCAAAGGAAATACCCAGAGTTTGCGAGAATGATCATCAATAAAAGTCACAAAGTAAAGTGCATCACCATGAGACCTTACCTTAAAAGGACCACACAAATCAGAATGTACCAACTCCAGCAAATCAAGCTTTCTTGAAGGCGGATGACTCTGAAAGGAAACTCTTTTCTGTTTACCGGCTAAGCAATGAACACATTTCTTCAACTTTGCTTGTTTCACTCCAGAAAGTAAATTTTTCTTAGCCAAATTGTCAATCCCCTTCTCACTCATATGACTTAGCCTTCTATGCCATAATTCTGATGAAGTATCATTCTCCACCAAGTTTACTAAGCCTCTAGAGATGGAGCCCTGAAATACGTACAAGTTAGACAACTTGTCACCACGAGCCACAACCATTGAACCTCTAGTAAGCTTCCACTGGCCAGCACCAAGGGTGTTAACATAACCCTCATCATCAAGGTTCCCCACAGAGATCAAATTCAGGCGAACATCTGGAGCATGCTTGACATTGTTGAGAACTAATCTCGAACCATTGTTACTTTCTAAGCAAACTGTTCCAATGCCAAGAACTTCAACTTCATCATTATTACCCATCTTCAACATCCCAAAATTACCTGGAGTATAAGAAGAAAATAATTCTTTCTTGGGCGTGACATGAGAAGTAGCACCAGAATCCACAAACCAGCTAGACTCATCACGAACAAGATTAATGGCATTCTCACCACAAGCAACAAGAAGATCATCATTAGCAACAACAGCAACACGATTCTCATTATCGCCTTCTTTCTTTTGTCGTCTCATATCTCTCTTGTGCTTGTGACAATATTTCATGATATGTCCATTCTTGTGGCAATAGTCACATGTAACATTCTTGTATCTGGACTTTGACTTGCTTCTACTTGTACCTCTATCATTCTGACCTCTGAACTTATTTCTCCCCCTATCTTCAGTAACCAAAACATCGGAGTGTGAAGCTGAAGAAGATGAGGCCTGTGATCTTCTTCTCATCTCTTCATTCAAGACACCACTCTTAGCATATTCCATAGTTACAACACCACTGGGAGCAGAATTAGTCAAAGAAACTCGAAGAGTCTCCCAAGAGTCTGGCAGAGTATTGAGAAGCCAAAGTCCCTGAATTTCTTCATCAAACTTTACACCCATTCCGGACAGCTGGTCAAGGACACCCTGAAAATCATTTATATGATCAGAAATAGGACTACCCTCTTTGTACCTGATATTTATCAATTGTTTCAGCAGGAACAACTTGTTGTTGCCAGTCTTCGAAGCATAAAGTGTCTCAAGCTTATCCCACAAACTTCTGGCATGTGTCTCATTCACAATATGATTTCTAACATTATCTTCAACCCATTGTCTGATATAGCCACAAACCTGCAGATGCTCAAATTCCCAATCCTCATCATTCATAGATTCAGGTTTGTTAGAAGCAAACACAGGTAAGTGCATCTTCTTGACAAATAGAAGATCTTTCATCTTGCCTTTCCAAGTATGATAATTACTACCATTCAAACACACCATCTTGCTCATATTTGCCTCCATCATTCAAATTGACTATCAACAACAACCAATGCTCTGATACCACTTTGTTGGGAAAGGCAAGGCACTAACAAAGAATGCACAACAGGGTAGCAGCGGAAGAATACCCAAGTCTAAACTTTCCCTTTCAATTTGAACCAAGAGAAGACAAACAAACCAAGCACAATGGTAATAAGGCAGCAAGTATATCAACCAAAAGAAATACGACAAGTCAAAATAAACCAATCACACGAGACACCAAGATTTACGTGGAAAACCCCTTCGGTGTGAAGAGTAAAAACCACGGGACCAAAACCTCCACTATAATCACCAAGAGTTACAATAATGTTCTCCAAAATGGCCACCAAAGAAGTGCCAACAAACGAGCAACACTACATAAATCACAACACCAAAAACAAGAGAATAAAAGGAGCAAAAGCACCGAAAAACGCAGCTACTGTTCACGGATGCAAAACTGGAGCTACGGGATACCAAATCCAACTCTGTCAGTTTCTAATCAAAGATTGAGATGAGAGGAACAAGCTGTCCAAAAATCAGATCAATCGGATAAGAAACGAAGCGGGAATCGCAATTTGAAGTTGGCAATTTAGGGCTGAAATTGGGTGCGAAAATCTGCTCTTTCTCTCTATGTGTGGCTGCTGAAAAATATTATGTGGATTATGAAATAAGACCTAAAAAAGGTCTATATATATGCCCCATAGAATTGGGCCTATGGGCAAAAGTGGGTTGGTCCAAATTGAGCTTTATTTATCCACATAGGAAGGGAAAAAGACCCATAACCCCAACACTGAGGTGGGGGTGGAGGTGGGAGAGGTATGACAACTACATACTCAAATGAACTCATTTTTTCTTGATTCAAAATAAGAGCAAAGTTGAAAAAAATCTTTTAAAGTGTCTAGGATCACTGGATCAGACCGTTGTCATGAGTTCAAGTTTCATTGCTATATATTATAAAAAAATATAATTATTTTCTTTGCTCCTTACAAAAATTAACCCTACATACCTAAAAGAGCGTATTGAAAACATAATTAAATAAAATAAAAAATTGTGCTCTCTAACATGAAGGAATTGGCTCAAACTTAAAATAGAGAGCGAGCTAGCTAGGGGCAGTTGTATTTAATGTAAGGAAAGTCGGTTGAGCGGTGAAACTAAATTTTGGTTCACTAAAACATTTTCATTTATAGAAACTGATCAAAACAGTAGAAATTTTGTTGGGAGCTAAGAAAAGAATAATTGATCACGTTATAAGTCAAAATACTATTACAATAACATATTCAGTATAATCTCATAAGTGAAGTTTGGGAGAGAGTAAGATGTACACGTACATACCTTATTTCTATCTTTGTAGGATAGAAAAATTGTTAATTTCCGGTAGACCATCAACTCAAAAGAGGGTAGGAATATGTAAGTAGATCTCTGTAAGATAAAGAAACTGTTTTCGATAGATCATCGGCTCAAAAGAGGGTAAGATATACACGGATCACGTTAGTCAAAAAGTAATAATGAGAATCCCATCCACCATAGAAGACTATACTGTCGATTGGGATTATTATTTTTTTCTTTTGCAACCTTAGGCTTATTATAAATATATGCCTACATTATATTGCAAATATACCTACTCAACCTAACAACTTCTTCTTCTTCTTCTTCTCTCCTCTCTAAAGTTCTTCCTCACTGTCCATTCTTCTTCTCATCCACACATAAAATGTTAAAAATGTTGTCCAAAATGGCTATGTGCAAATCACATGGACAAGATTCTTCTTATTTCATTGGATGGCAAGAATATGAGAAAAATCCTTACGATCCTACTCAAAATCCTTCTGGTATTATTCAAATGGGTCTAGCTGAGAATCAGGTATCAAAAATGAGTTTAAGTTATATATACCGTTACAGTTGTAAAGAATGTTTTATATATATATTATCAAGTCACCTAAAGAATATCTGTGATTATGAATTATGCATGACTAGTGATATATCATGAGAAAAAAATTGATAATTATAGAGTAATTGATCGATGATTGAAAAGTTTATAATGATGTATAGTTTGGTATCATGACAAGTTATGCGCTACTTTTGCTAAATAATACTATGTCTTGTTTCAAAAAGGTTGGGTTTTGCTTCATGTGACATTGACAAAATACCAACCAAAAAGTGTTGATGTATCTGGAATAGCATGCACAACTTTTTTGTTGTTTCTAGTTATGTAGTAAACATATAGTATTATAATGAGTATATATCTTTTTGAAGCTCTAATTAATTTTCTTCTTCTAATTAATAAATTAATTAATGAAACAGCTCTCTTTCGATCTTCTTGAATCATGGCTCACAAGGAACCACGATGTAATTCAGTTTAGAGAAAATGGAGGATCC
This sequence comes from Jaltomata sinuosa, assembly GCA_003996215.1. Classification (NCBI taxonomy): domain Eukaryota; kingdom Viridiplantae; phylum Streptophyta; class Magnoliopsida; order Solanales; family Solanaceae; genus Jaltomata; species Jaltomata sinuosa. Next base: position 168,643 of record QJPP01001680.1, read on the forward strand.
ATGTTCAGAGACTTGGCTCTTTTCCAAGATTATCATGGATTGCAGGCTTTCAAGAATGTAATAATTAAATTTCTTCCTTTTCTTTTCTTTACATATATATATATATATATATTTTTTTTTTCTTTTGTTTCGAGGCGAGTGTCTATCGAAAACAACCTCTCTAGTCCCCAAAAGGTAGGGATACGTAATTGAGGTCTGTGTATATTCTACACTCTCCTGACCTCACGTGTGGAATCACACTGGTATGTTATTGTTGTTATTTTAATTAAGCTACATTTTTATATTTTGCAGGTACTAGTGGCATTCATGGCTGAGATTAGAAAAAGGAAAGTAAAATTTGATCCAAAGAATTTAGTACTCACAGCTGGTTCAACTTCAGCAAATGAAACACTCATTTTTTGCTTAGCTGAACCTGGAGAAGCTCTCCTTATTCCAACTCCTTATTATCCAGGGTAACATGACTTACTATACTGTTCCATCACTAACGAATAAATAGATTAATTAAGTTATATACACTGACTTAATTAAATTATTTTTTTACCATCAATGTAACTAAACATGTTGGTACCAATTTATTTTTTTTACGGAAATTAGATTTCTTGAACTCTTACGATATGAATAGAAGAAAATAATTTTTTTAAATTTTTTTACGTGTAAAAATGAAGATCTCCTGTAAAAACGACATAAAAATATTTTTTCCTTTTTGTAAAGGACTAAAACCATTTCTCTCAATCTCCTTTTTTTTACTAGTTATTCTAGATTATCAAT
>QJPP01001681.1:0-30695 GCA_003996215.1 Jaltomata sinuosa
CCTTCTAATATCATGGTACCATGGCTTTCTATCAAACTCTTCATCTACGTGAAAACAGTATGCGTGCTGGTCACGTATCTCCACTTTAATAGGGTCGATGTAATTCTTATCCGGGTGTTGGATCATTGAGGAAAGAGTAGCCAAAGCGTCAGCGAACTCGTTTTGAGCCCGGGGGACATGTTTAAACTCAATCTTTGTAAACCTTTTGCTCAGCTCCTTCACACACTCCAGATAAGGAAGGATCTTGACATTCTTGGTGGCCCATCCTCCTTGTACCTGATGAACCAATAGGTCAGAATCACCTATTACCAAAAGCTCTTTGATGTTCATGTCCACAGCCATCCTAAGTCCGAGAATGCATGCTTCATATTCTGCCATGTTGTTTGTGCAAGGGAATCTAATCTTGGCTGAGATTGGGTAGTGCTGTCCCGTTCTTGAAACCAAGACTGCTCCAATTCCGACTCCTTTGAAATTTGATGCTCCATCGAAAAACAATCTCCATCCATCATATGACTCTGAGATGTCCTCTCCTACAAAAAATACTTCTTCATCGGGGAAGTAAGTCATGAGCGGTTCATAATCTTTATCCACCGGATTTTTTGCGAGGTGATCGGCCAAAGCTTGTCCTTTGACGGCCTTCTGGGTCACGTACACAATGTCGAACTCACTCAGCAAAATCTGCCACTTTGCTAACTTCCCTGTGGGCATCGGTTTCTGAAAGATGTACTTGAGTGGATCCATTCTTGAGATCAAGTACGTGGTGTACACCGACAGGTAATGCCTCAACTTTTGCGCAATCCAAGTCAAAGCACAACACGTTCGTTCTAACAAGGTATATCTTGCCTCGTATGGTGTAAACTTCTTGCTCAAGTAGTAAATAGCTTGCTCTTTCTTTCCCGTATCATCGTGTTGTCCCAACACACATCCAAGTTCCCCATCCATGACGGATAGATACAGCAGTAATGGCTTTCCGGGCTCTGGTGGAACCAATACTGGCGGGTTGGACAAGTACTCCTTGATTCTATCAAAAGCTCTTTGGCATTCCTCCGTCCAATCTGTGGCGGCATCCTTCTTTAGTAACTTGAATATGGGTTCACAGATCACTGTAGACTGAGCTATGAAACGACTGATGTAATTGAGTCTCCCCAAGAAGCTCATCACATCCTTCTTGGTCCTGGGGGGAGGTAACTCTTGAATCGCCTTGATTTTTGATGGATCCAATTCTATGCCTCTCCTGCTGACGATGAATCCCAGTAGCTTTCCGGCGGGAACTCCGAATGCGCACTTTGCTGGATTCAATTTCAAATTGTATCTCCGCAACCTCTCAAAGAACTTCTGTAAATCCCTTAGGTGGTCTGAGCTCCTTTTGGACTTGATAACGACATCGTCTACGTACACTTCAATCTCCTTGTGAATCATATCATGGAAGAGGGTAGTCATGGCTCTCATATAGGTTGCGCCAGCATTTTTGAGTCCAAATGGCATCACTCTATAGCAATACACTCCCCATGGAGTGATAAATGCTATTTTCTCCACATCATCTTCATTCATCAGGACTTGGTGATATCCTGCAAAGCAATCGACAAACGATTGCAACTCATGCTTTGCACAATTGTCGCTGAGTATATGAATGTTTGGGAGAGGAAAGTTATCCTTGGGGCTAGCTTTATTAAGATCCCGATAGTCTACACATATCCTGATTTTCCCGTCCTTTTTTGGCACTGGCACGATGTTGGCCAACCATGTGAGGTAATTAGTAACCCTCACAACATTTTCCTGGATTTGCTTAGTTACCTCCTCCTTGACTCTTAAACTCAAATCAGGCTTGAACTTCCTAGTCTTTTGCTTCACAGGCGGGCAAGAAGGATCAGTCGGCAGCTTGTGTGAGACGATATCAGTGCTTAATCCTGGCATGTCATCGTAGGACCAAGCAAAAACATCAACATATTGTTTGATCAATTCAATCAATTCTCGCTTTCTTTCATCTTCCAAGTGTATGCTGACTCGTACTTCTCTCACTATTTCTTCATTTCCCAAGTTGACAACCTCGGTTTCCTCCATGTTGGGCTTTTTCTGGCTTTCGAGTTGTTCGATCTCCTGAGGTTGATTTTCAGGCATCATGCTTTCGTCGTATTCTTCATAGTCCTGCTCATGACTCGTACTTTTCTCAATGGATTCGTTACATGTCATAACCGTTGTACGATGATTTTTACTAATATTAGCGCAGGACTCCTGTCGAAACAGGGATGGGCTGATGGTCCAGTTCTGCAAGACTTCTCCCGGCTTGGCATCACGGATGGTCAGCTTCTTGATATCTTTCTCCAGTCCATCGTCGGTCATGGCCACGAATAGATTCCCTATTCCCTCAATGACATCTTCATCAACTGCTTCATTTGGGATTAGGACTTGTCCTGGCACGAACACTACTGCCCCAAACTTTGCACTGTGGACTCCTCCTGAAGCAGGCTTATACCCTAGCCCGGCGGTACCTTTCTGATGTTTTAGCTGGATTGGTTCAATTATACCGTCACCCTTAGGTCCGAGCCATGTCTTTGGTTTATACCCATATTTCAACATCTCTGACGCAACCATCTTCGCTGCTCTCGACATCTCCATCTTTACAGGCTCTACTTTCTCATCAATTCTTACAGTTTGCATGATCTCCAGAGCATGGAAAGCGGCTCCATCCAATTCTTCGGTGACTGGAACAGAATTCACGGAATAGATGGGGTGACTGAGCTCCCCGTGAATGGTAACTTCGGTGCGACCCCACTCGAACTTCACACACTGATGGAGCGTAGAGGGAACTGCTCTTGCCATATGGACCCATGGCCTTCCTAGTAACAGGTTATAGTTGGACGACACATCCATCACTTGAAATAAAATGGGGAATTCAGCCGGACCCACTTGCAAGGTGAGATAGATTTCTCCAATGACGCTTCTCTGCGCACCATCAAAAGCTCTCACTTTCACACGACTTTCCCTTATCTCTCCCATATTCACACCTAAATCTCTCAATGTGGTGAAAGGACATATGTTGCATCCAGAACCGCCGTCGATCAAAACTCTAGTCACGATCTTATCATGGCACTTGACCGCGATGTGAAGTGCTTTGTTGTGGCCAACCCCTTCTGCTGGTAATTCATCATCATGGAAAGAGATTTTGTTCACTTCCACCATTTTTCCAATTGTTGCAGCCAATATGTCACTTGTGGTTTCTTTTGGTATGCTAACTCCGCTCAGAACTTGTACCAAAGCGTTCCTATGGGCTTCAGAACTCATTAGCAAGGACATAATGGAAATGTGGGCTGGTGTCTTCATTAATTGTTCCTCGATTGAGTAATCTTTAGACTGCATCTTCTTCCAAAATTTTGTGGCTTCTGCATTAGTAACATTCTTCTTTGGATTTTGTTCTTTCCCGGGAACCCCTCGATTCAGATCCTCTGGGGCATAACACCTTCCCGACCTGGTCATTCCGTGAGCCACAGAAGTGTCTATCATTTTGCCTTTGGCTCCTGTCCGATAGTCCCATGGGACTGCTTTAGTGTCATAGTCAGGTTTTCCAGTGGCTATAGTGGTTACCACAACTCTTGGTAGGTAGGTTTGAATAGTCAACGGTTCTCTCAACTGAACTGTGATAAAAGGTTGCGCTGGAGATGTGGCGGCAACTTCTTCTGTGTCCCAGATAGGCACGATATTCCCTTCCGGGTCATACTCTTCCTCTAGGGTAATCATATTGACTCCTCGATTCTCATGATTTGGTAGAGGATTGTTGTTCACATTTGGAGGAGTATCGGTGCATTTAATTACTCCTTTTCTGATAAGAGACTCGATCTGGTTCTTCAAGCTAAAACACTCCTCCATGTCATGTCCTTGGATTCCCGAGTGGTATGCACATCGCTTATTTCCATTGAAGCTTCGTGGTATCGGATCAGGGATTCTTCCCTCAATCGGCTGCAACAAACCTGCTACCCTCAACCTTTCAAATAATTGAGCCAAAGGCTCGGCAATAGGCGTGTAGGTGCGAGTATTTCTGGCTTCAAGATTAGGACGTGGTCTTGGTGCATATGCTGGTCTATTTTGGTGAACTGGAGCTTGGACAGGGGCATACGCCTTCGGTGGATTTTGGTGTGCTGAAGCTCGAGGTGGGTTATAGTGTGGCTGGGTACTATATACTGGAACATGTGCGATAATTTGGGAGTTGTTAGGGTATCGGTGGGATGGTCCTCCGTGCTGGTAGTAAGGTGTGACGGCTGAGACGTCTTCCTTCTTCTTCTTGATACCACCAATGGAACCTGACTGTATGGCCTTGCTTGCGGCTTGCAGTGCGACCATAGACTGAATTTTCCCGGACTTAATACCTTCCTCAATAAAGTCTCCCATCTTGACCAAGTCGGCGAACTTTTGGCCCATCATTGACATCATTTTGTCGAAGTAGACGCCTTCCTGAGCTCGGATAAAGTACTTAGAGAGTTCATTTTTGTCAAGTGGGGGCTGGATCCGAGCAGCCTCGGTCCTCCATCTCCATGAATATTCTCGAAATGATTCAGATGGCTTCTTTTATATGTTAGCAAGTGAGAATCTCTCCGGAGTAATTTCGGTATTAAACCTGAAGCGACTCATGAAATCTTCGGCCATTTCTTGCCAATCACGCCATTTGCGAGGGTCTTGGCGAGTGTACCAAGTTAGAGCTTCTCCCGACAGACTTCGAATGAACAGTTTCATCCTCAATTTCTCGTTCCTTCCTACGCCGACCAGCTTGTCGCAATAGGCTCTTAGGTGTGCGTGGGGATCGCCCTTTCCATCAAATACATCAAATTTTAGTGGTTTGTACCCGACCGGCATATCGATGTCTGGGTGGATGCATAGGTCATCATAGTCCAGACTTTTGGTTCCCCTGGTAACTTGCATGCTTTTAAAAGCCCTTTTCAAACTTTCAAGTTGAGCTGCTATCGATCTATCTTCATTTGACCGTACATCCCTCTCCAATCCTACGTACTGATCGACCTCATATGGTACTTTGACAGCCGTGGATGTTGCGAAAGTAGGGGCTTCAGTAGCATATACCGGTGGAACAGGCATTTCACAAGTGACATGTGCCTCCGGTATGTGCTGCATTGTTGGGTGAATTGGAACAGTGAAGTTCTGCGTAGGCAAGGAAAGATTAGGTGCAGCCCTAACAGCGGGCGGACTAGCAAGTAGATCTTGAGCATAAGTGGGAACAGGCGGTGTTTGCTTAGGCGCGTTTGTTAAGTCGGCGGGAGTGACCGGCCGCAACTCAGCATTTGGAAATTGGAATTGAGCGGGGAAGGTAGCAGCTGTAAGCTTAGTCAAATCCCGCACTTGGCATAGTTCTTCTTTCAAGATCTCAATTTCTTGTGCCATGTTGGCCATTTGTTCGTCGTTTTGAGTGTCCATCAGTTTTCGAGAACTTTCGGCGCCATCTACTGGTACCATCGAGGCGTTGTTAGATTCTTCGCTCATTTTTCCTTTAGATCGGAGGTTGTATTGCGATTTCGCCAGTTTGCAAATCGACACAAATCAACTTTCTTTGGGGGGTTTATAATAAACACAAAGAAAAGAAAGGAAAGAAAAAGGAAACTATGTTAGTTTGGGAAATGTTGGAATATATAACAAATATAAACGCCAAGTTGGCGATATTCACACAAAATGTGTCCTAATATGGAGCCTCGTTTTGCCAGAGGTAGGCCTACGCTGCATACAATTTGATAATAAATGATCCATTTTGAACACATTTAGGATTTGAGATAAACATGACTTTCATTAAGCAAAATGTGGCTTTGAAAGCTTACAATAGATAGGCTGATGGGAGCCTGAAAATGAAAGACATGGGATGGCCACTAGGGCGTACAAAGGGATGGGCCATGAGGCACCTTAAGGGAATATGAAAGAGGGGTACAAAGGGAAAGGATAACCTAGGGCCACGTAGGACCGTCATCACTATCGTCCTGTGGTGCTGGATGATACTCTGGAGATCCAGCGGAATGATGATACCTGGGCTCTGAGTCTGTCTCCATCATCCCTCCATCGTTAGGATCATAAAAGTTGGAGCCGGTCTCAGAAGCCTCCTCGGGATCTTCTTCCGGATCTTCTTCCTCAGGGTCTTCTTCCGGATCCTCTTCCAAGTCTTCCCCCATTTCTTCCTCCGGATCTTCTTCTGGATCCTCGGGATCTTCTTCTGGCTCCTCCTCCGGATCTTCTTCTGGATCCTCCTCCGGATCTTCTTCTGGATCCTCCTCTACCTTTGTCATCAAATAATTGATGGAGTCTGGGACAATCTGGTTGTACATTGGTGTTGTGATCTCCATGCGGGGAAGCACCTCTTCCCTAACCCATCTGACCCACTGGACATCTGCCAAATCCCTGAATCCTTCTGCACTCGGTTGAGCCAAGTGGCTCACGGTCGTTCGCCAAGCGTAGTATTCCGGCGTACACCATTTGTCTCCTCCCATGTTCAATGTGATCATATAATCCCATTCAACCTGCAAGTTCATCATTTGTACCGTTGGTATCATGGCACCGTAACTGTCCTCATATAACGCCATGTTTGACCACAAAGGTATGTCCTGGACCAAGCCGAACTGTCTTAAAACACGGAGAGGCGCATATGGCTGGATGCCTCCCAGTCCTATCAACTCGATGAAATACAAGTATCGAGCTCTGATGAAGGCCAATCCTGTCATCCAGGGATATCTCCACTGGATGAAATCTCCGGTAAGGTTGGTCAAGAATGTGCGCCATTCCTCTTCTCCGGTGGGTGCATATGTCCAATATCTCATGCGCTCTTTATGAGTCTGAATCCTGTTGCGGGTGTCGATACAGTAGTCCATTTGTGGATGTCGGCGATAGAAGTGTTCTACAGCCCAAATTTGCAATAACAAATTGCAGCCTCCAAAGAAGTTGTGTCCCCGTGCGCATGCGGACAACGATCGAAACATCTCAGCAAGGATCATGTGTACCAAGGTAAGTCTTTGCGGCTCTGCAAAGACGTTCATCACTATTGGCAAGATATTGAGGTCGATGCAATGAAACCTCATCGGGAAGATCATAGTTCCCAAAAAAGCCAACACAAAGACCCTCGGTCGCATGTATACCCACTGTCTGCGGGTACAGGCGAATTCACCTTGGTGTTCGTCAAAACTCTCGAGACGACCGTATCTTTCGAAGAAGTAATCCAACTTCACCTTTCCTCCTTCCACATTTCTCAGTGATGGAAAAATGTGTAATCCTAACAGCCTCAGAAAGTCTGCCTTCTTTATGGGTGATGGGAGTACCGGCACTCGTTCCCTTAGTGGTAGTTCAGCAAAATTACTAATCTCCTCCAAAGTAGGAGTAATCTCGAAATCCAGAAATTTGAAGGTCACAGTGATTGGGTCCCAAAATTCCATTAATAAAGTGGTGAGGGTTTTGTCAGCTTGGGTCCTCATAAGCGACAGCAAAGCCCCCAGCTGCTCCCGCACCTCATCCCCATGCGCTACTCGGATGTTTTGCCACCACTTTTTTAGGTTGTCAGGTGCTGAGATAACCATCTGGATGTTTGGTAAGTTTTGGTTAATATTCATCTGAAAGAAAAAGGTAAAGGGTATGATAAGTTTGTTTATCCTAAATTCATCATGTGTTTTAGTTTGGATCATTTACATCAATCACACACAAAGTATATGTCGTTGGGTTTTTATGAAAAATCCGTTGACAATAAGGCGGTTCCCTAAATGCAGTGTCAATCCCCGGGATTGTCCTGCCTAAGGCTATGCAACATGACCTATTTCTAGAATAAGAGTATTTTCCTGGATTTGAGAGTGGACTTGAATAACTGCGAGACAGCACACTAACCTAATTGCACCGACTCTGAAACTAAGGAATCCAAAAGAAGGTTTGGGAGGGCATAAAACCCTCCGCATGTACCACAGTGTGTGAAATGTGTAAAGGCCAAAGACTCGATAGAGAAATGCAAGTGAGAAAGCAGCAATAAGTAGTGTTTATCAAACAAATAAGGAACACAAGTTTGGATTTGGCTTGCGTCCTTTCAAACGAATAACGATATAAACGTAATTAAAGCAAATAGTGTACTGCAAATAAACAAATATCCCAAATAATATTCATAAACTAAGCATGCTAAGGTAAAAACATAAGTATTTCCCCAGCAGAGTCGTCATTCTGTCGCGCCCTATTTTGAACTGGCCAAAATATGCTTGCAACATTCGGCTCTTCTGCCTTTGTTTTGGAAAGGGTTTAGAGTCGCCACCTAAATTTTAGGAAACTTAGGAAACCATTTTTTAATGTAAAACTTTGTTTTTAGTCTGCGAAAACGTTTGAGATTCTGAGTAAGAGTTTTGGTTACTCGAAGGGAAGGTGTTAGGCACCCTTTCAGAGCCTATCCGAAGATAGTCCTTAAACTCAGTTTAAAAACATATTTGAGAAAAACTATTTTTTGAATTATTTGCTAAAAGGGTGATAAAAACATGTTTTATTAATTTAAAGAAAAAAAAACTCAAAGTATATGACACATGCCACTACAATAGGCAAAAATATAAAATATGCTTATGGTAAAAAGATGAAACATATGTACGTACATGTCAAAATATATGAAAGTTTAATAGCAATACTTTTATCGTAATTATAATTAAAGTATGTAGAACTTTATGATTTATAAGAATATATACTTAAAAGCTATGTAAAAAAATGAAAACATTTATTTATACAAATACTTTTTGTAAAGTAAAAAATATGTATTTCTTGAAGTTTTAGATAGTTTATGACATGTTTATTAAAAAGAAAGTAAAGATAACGTATGTATATAAAAAATATAAGAAATCATATGAAAAGTTTATCATTTAAAGGATTTGGATAAGTAAAAGTATGTAAGAAATAAGTATACCGGTAGTAGAGAAAAATATAAAGAAAGTCATATTTATTTCATAAATATATTTCATGTAAGAGAGAATTTGAAGACTTGAATAGCGAATGAAAATTATTTGTATATAAATAAGATTTTTTATTTGTAAAGTAAAAAATAAACATACATTGAATATGAAAGAAAGTATCATATACGTAAGTGTAATTGTGATACAATAATATATGCATAATTTGAGTAGGAAGATGGGTAAGTAAAATATAAATATATACCTTGTAGTAGATAGCATATGACATATATACCTTGTGTTTTGAGGCTTTAAAAATCTGAAATCTCAAAATAGATATAGAGTATAACCAAAATATTTGTAAAATATTGGGGTTAGAATAAGAGAATAAACGAGTTATTAATAAATATAAAGAAGGCTTGCCTAAATTAGATAAAGCGTTCTATAGTTTAAAGCCTAAGAATGACTAAATATTTGTTTGAAATATATTGAATCGCTAATTATGTTTTTGAAAATCTACCGCGAGTTATTTAAACAAGTTTTCCTTGAAACAGAGCCTAAATTAATTAATCCTAAAAAATTCTGCACTATTTACCATTTATTATTATTTTGAAAGTGTTTAACCACTAATTTTAAAGTATTACAAAAAAAGGGAAATCCGAAACTTTGCCTAAACTAAAAGAGTGAAGGAAACTTACTTTCAAAATTTTAAACTAAATAAAGATAACCCAACAAAGCTGTGAGCAAAAAATAAACATTAATCCAAATCACACAAAATGCGTATACAAATAATACGAGGTTAGTTAAACAATTCAAGTACTAAGAAAAGCATATAAAAATAAAGGACTAGGGACGCCAAGTTCCTTTGGAGGAACTAGCCTCCTAATGAGTGACTCCGAACACTGCGATGATTCCTAATAGCTGTTCGACCCAAAACATATTGGGCCGAGGTTGAGTTTCAAGTGAGAACTCCAGCTCTCCGATTGTTTCATGTAACAAAGAAAGAGTAAAGGATTAGTAACTATTTAAGATACGTTGAGTAATAGTGAAGACAAAGCATGTACTTATAAGGAAATAAACATAGAGCTTGCAATATTGTAACAGAAGATCAAGAAAAGGAAACTTAAATTTTGAACCAAAAGTTAAACAACAAATATTATTACTATTGAAAGATGATTTTCCTATGGGTATGTCAACTTAACAGAAACTTCGAAAGACAAGATCTAAAATGGGGTTCATGCCCATAGCACTTGAAGCGTAAAGAAGTACCCCGCTGGTTCATGCGATTTAATGAGAAGGGAACTCGCAAGCTACCGGGTTCAATATACACAAGAAAAACCATGAATTGAGTGCTATCTTATTAACATATTTCGATTTGCCAAAGGCAAAATACCAAGCCATGACTACCAAAACGAGTCTGCATATAACACAAAAAAAAGAGGAGAAAAAAAAAATCAAATCCAAAATTGAAAACATAAGTTCACTTGAAATATGCGAACATACTCCGTTCTTGTTTCCGTAACACAGAGGAGCAATTTGGCACTATCCTAAGTAAAGTTACATGCTTGCACCCTAAAAAAAACTCAAGCTACAACTTTTATATCCACGTAGTAAAACCAAACAAAACTAGCAAACTTCCAACATATAACGAATCTTAAACACATGGTTAATCACCTCTCGAAGATTAAAACTTGTATAACCCTTTTTCATGCTAAGTTCGAAATAACAACAAAATTCACTCAAGTGCTCGGCTAATCCGAGACATGTCGAGAACGACTACTGCTTCATTCAAACAAAGATCAACATTGGCTCCAAACAACTAGGCATACCTTGAGTTTTAAGATACTTTTAAAGCTTTATTCATGCTAACTAAAAATTGATCACATCCTGTAAACGTACGAATGGTTCGAGACGTAACTAATCGATTGTCATCAAGCTCAAAAAAGAACCAATGTCACAATGACAATTAAACAACCAGCCATGTACATTTGAAGACTTGGAGCCTCCTGATAATTATTTCAAGTTGAATCAAGATTGTAAATATTCTACAAAAGCATACCATGGACTATAGATACCAAACAAATGACTCGAGAACTAATTTACTTTAAGCCCACACTCGCAACTAGACGAACAAACAGCCAACCCCATTCACAATATCAAACTTTATGAAATTTGTTTGAGCTAAATTTCAAGTTACAACAAATTTCCAAACACATAATCTAATATGAACAACATCAACCAGAGACTAACTTCAGATCATATTTTCTAACCAAAATCAGCCAAACAACAACAAAACAAACTCGCACAATTAACGGATCACAAAAAACTAAATATAAAGTAATTAGGCGGGGTAGAATTTACCTTGTGTTGGGCAGCGATTGAGGCCGTCGAGTGTCGAGCTCCAAGATAGCTACTCCGACTCCAATTATCCGAATAGAAAACGAGACAACAAGAGAAAAACGAATAGTGAGTATATGGAAATCGACAGTGAACAACCAGAGAACAATTTTTTGTGAGATGTTTTGATAATTTTCTGATGTTGATGCTTTCAATGGATGCCAAAATCCGTCAATTTAATTCCCTCTATAATGGAAACCCAAGGGTTCCTTTTATAGCCAAAATTTTAGGGCTCCAACGGTTCTTTCCAAGAATTCAAAATTTGAATTCTTGGAAAGCCAAGTTGCAAAAGGAAATGATGAAAACCAGAGAAAAAGAAAGAGATGCCTACCTCTTTTTTTTCAGGCTGATTTGAAAGAGACGGTGACGGGTCGGAGGTGTAGAGCTCGGACCCGTCGGACTAAGGTCGTACCCATCGGATAACACTTTGAATCCGACGGGTCCTCGATTTTCTCCTCTTTTCCAAGGTCTGTAGCCGGCAGCGGGGGGAAGCTTTACAACTTTGTTTCTTGAGATGACAAAAAGGGTGAGAGGATGGCTATAAAGGTGGAGGAGTAGAGGAGAGAAGGGTGAAGACCACCGGATTTTGCCATTATCCAGTGGTCTAGTGGCGGGCGACCTTTTCGAGGTTGTAAAACGTCTCCTAAAAGGGGAAGGGACAACGTGAGGTGACGGGAGAGGGTGTTGTCGCCGTTTGCCCGCCGGTACGAAGTGAAATCCGGCGGGTCTTTGGTGGTGAGGGCGACGGGCAAGGGTTTTGGGGGGGGTGGTGGTCTGTCGGTTGACTGAAGGTGGGGGGGTCTGTTTTGTTTTTGTTGAAAGTGGAGGAGAGAAAAGAATTAGGGGTGTGTTTAGTGGAGAGATTTTGGGCCGGGTCGGGCGTTGGGCCGAGTCGGGCGGTCGGGTAGTGGGCTAGGCGATATTGGGCTGGGTTAGGTAATTAGGTAGTGGGCTAGTAATTTTTGGCTGAAACAAATAAGGATTTGGCCCAAAATTGGTAAATGAATTAGTTTGTAGAAAAAGAAATAATTTTCCCTAGTCGTTTTTCCACTTAATTAATTTAACGATGCTTTCTTTCATCCCAATTAATTTTCAAATACTTGTATAGATGACTTAAGAAATAATTTTGATATGCATAATCGCAATCCTCAATTGATAGGAATGTATTTGGGAAATACTATAGCGATACTGCAAAATTTCATTTAGAGTTTGAAATAAAAGTTACTATACAAATATCTTGTTAAAAAGAATGAATTATAAAATAATTTTGGGGTGATTTTATAAGATACAATATTATTAGTAATTATTATTATAAAAAAGTAAAGGAAATCATTTTAAAAAAATGATTATTGGTGCCAAAATTTATAAAAAAATTTATAAAAAAATTAATATAAAAATAAGAAAATTATTTTGGAAAAGTCCTCGGGATTAAGAAGCATATAAAAATTAATTATGGGAAAAAGGAGGGCCAAAATTGGGTGTCAACAATACACATCTTGATCGATGATTGTGCCAAGCATGAAACACAATCATTTGTGGATTGCTTTGCCGGCTATCATCATATTAAGATGCATGAGGATGATGCTGAGAAGACTTTTTTCATTACACCTTGGGGGGTCTACTGTTACAAGTTCATGCCTTTCGGATTGAAAAATGTTGGTGCTACATACATGAGGGCCATGACTACCATTTTTCATGATATGATCCACAAAGAAATTGAAGTTTATGTGGACGATGTTATCATCAAATCCAAGAAGGGTTCGAATCATTTAGATGATCTCGAAAAGTTCTTTAATATATTATTAAAGTACAATCTAAAGCTAAACTCGGCGAAGTGTGCCTTCGGAGTCCCCGCGGGAAAGCTGTTGGGTTTCATCGTCAATCGTCAAGGTATAGAGTTGGATCCGACCAAAATCAAAGCCATCTAGGAGCTTCCGCCGCCGTAAAATAAAAAGAAAGTAATGAGTTTCTTGGGCCGCCTCAACTATATCAGTCGCTTCGTATCCCAATCCACTGTCATCTGTGAGCTTATTTTCAAGTTGCTGAAAAAGGATGTTGCCACAAAATGGACGCCAGAGTGTCACCAGGCATTTGACAAGATCAAGGATTAGCTATCTAATCCTCTTATATTGGTCCCTCATGATCCAGGTAGGCCGCTACTACTGTATTTATCTGTGATGGATAATGCCTTCGATTGTATTCTGGGACAGCATGATGAAATGGGGAAGAAGGAGCAGGCAATCTATTACATGAGTAAGAAGTTCACATCATATGAGGCTCGTTACTCTTTGCTGGAACGCACGTGTTGTGCATTGACTTAGGTAGCCCAGAAGTTGAGACATTACCTCTCAACATACACTACTTACTTGATCTCGAGAATGGATCCACTGAAGTACATCTTCCAGAAGCCTACACCTACCGGGAAGTTAGCTAAATGGCAGATTTTGTTGAGTGAATTTGACATAGTTTATGTCACTCAGAAGACCACGAAAGCACAGGCGTTGGCAGACCACCTGGCCGAGAACACCGTAGATGACAGATACGAACCCTTGAAGACTTATTTTCCTGATGAGAAAGTGGCATTTGTGGGAGAAGACATATCTGAAATATATGATGGTTGGAGGATATTCTTTGATGGAGCTGCGAACTTCAAAGGGGTAGGTATTGGAGCTGTTTTGATCTCAGAAACTGGCCAGCATTATCCAGTATCAGCCAAACTCAGGTTTCCTTGCACCAACAATATGGTTGAATATGAAGCTTGAATTTTGGGGCTTCCACTGGCCATTGACTTGAATGTCCAAGAGGTATTGGTAATTAGGGACTCAGACCTATTGATTCATCAAGTACAAGGGGAATGGGCTACCAAGAACAAGAAACTCCTGCCATACATAGATTGCATACAGAAGTTGCGCAAGAGATTTGTCAAGATAGAATTCAAACATGTTCCGCAAATCCAGAATGAGTTCGCGGATGCTTTGGCCACTTTGTCTTCTATGATTCAGCAACTGGATAAGAATTATATTGATCCCATTCCTATTCATACTCACGAGCAGCCTGCATATTGTTTTCATGTTGAAGAGGAGTTAGATGGCAAGCCATGGTATGTTGATATCCAGGGATACTTAAAGAATGGAGATTATCCGGAGAATTCCACAAGTATTCAAAAACGCACCATTCAAAGGCTAGCAAATCAGTTCTTCTTAAGCAGAGAAATCTTGTACAAGAGGACTCCTGATTTAGGGCTGCTGAGGTGTATTGATGCTAGAGAAGCTTCTAATTTTATTGAAGAAGTCCATGCTGGAACTTACGGTCCTCACATGAACGAATTTACCTTAGCCAAGAAAATCTTGAGGTCCGGGTACTTTTGGTTGACTATGGAGATAGATTGCATTCATTATGTGCAAATGTGTCATCAATTCCAAACTCATGCCGATATGATTTGAGTTCCTCCCAACGAGCTCCATGTCACCAGCTCCCCTTGGCTATTTGCAGCTTGGGGTATGGACGTTATTGGTTCTGTTGAACCTGCCGCATCCAATGGGCATAGGTTTATTCTTATTGATATTGATTATTTCACTAAGTGGGTCGAAGCTACCTCGCATAAGTCTGTCACAAAGAAGGTTATAGATGATTTTGTCTTAGATCATATTATTTGTCGATTTGGGGTTCCCGAGTCAATTATTACAGATAATGGTGCCAATCTCAATAGTGATCTAATGAAAGCAACATATGAGCAGTTTAAGATCAACCATCGAAACTCTACAGCATATAGGCCACAGATGAACGGAGCAGTTGAGGCTGAAAACAAGAACATCAAGAGGATATTGTGTAAGATGATCGACAATTACAGGCAATGACATGAGAAGCTACCTTTCGCATTGCTGGGATATCGCACTACAGTAAGGACTTCTACAGGGGCCACCCCTTATCTCTTGGTTTATGGTACTGAAGTTGTGATACCGGTTGAGGTAGAGATACCTTCTTTAAGGATAATTCAGGAAGCAGAGTTAAGTGATGCCGAATGGGTGCAAAGTAGAATGGAACAATTGGAACTCATTGATGGGAGGATAATAAACGTGATTTGTCATGGTCAACTCTATTAGAATAGAATGGACAAAGCTATTAACAAGAAGGTCAGACCAAGGTGCTTCACACCCGGCCAACTTGTGTTGAAATGGATCTTTCCCAATCAAGATGAGGCAAGAGGAAAATTCGCACCAAATTGGCAAGGTCCTTACATGGTCCATCGGGTTCTAACAGGAGAAGCACTCATACTAGCGGAAATGGATGGTGAAGTATGGTCCAAGCCTATCAATTCAGACGCTGTCAAAAGATACTTTATCTGAGAATTGAGAAGAAAGTTTATTTTTGTTATGCTTCCTTACCTTGTAATTGGAACTACGTTTGACCTGATTCCCGTTTAAGAGGGATACGTAGGCGCTCCTGTGGATATCGGTCTTATCATAATAAAACTTTCATTTCCCCTTATCAAGCATTTGTAACTGGGGCAGAATTATTGAGAGGATCTAAAAAAATCCATCCGAAAAGCATTACCATAAGCCATGAGACTGGGGCAGAATTTTGAGGGAGCCTCAAAATTCATGATAAGCAATCGTTCGTTCTACAAGAGTACTAGTCGAGGATCAAGTCTACACTGGGGCAGCAATTTTTGAGTGCCCTCAAAAATATCATCCAAGCTTCACTCTAGAAGCAGGGACATTCTCTTATAAGATGTTGTGATGTCTCAAAACATGTCATGGTTTACGATTCAACAATATTTTGCTTCTCTTTTCAAAACAAATTATTTCAAAATATGATTTCAAACTTATTTGTTCACTTGTTTGAGCGAGCGCCTGAAGAGAGTGCGATAATCCGCAGACGCAAAATAAGGAGGAAAAATGCAGCCAAGAGCAAAAGCACAAATCAACCTCCCCCTTTTCAAGCTAACAATTTTTCTTTGGATGCAGAATTAGCAGGTACAAATTTGAGAATCATCACAGCAGCACCAAGACGATCATCATCATCAAAATACGGCAAGAAAGCCAAGCCACTCTATCTCTTCAAAGAAGAATTGCATTATGCCCGAAATCGCATTTGGCCCAAGAATTGCATTTGGCCCGAAAATTGCATTTGACCCGGAATTGCATTGTACCCGAAATTGCATTATTCTCGAGATTTCATTTGGCCCGAGAATTGCATTTGGCCCGAGAACTGCACTGTGCCCGAGAATTGCATTTGGCCCGAGAATTGCATTTGGCCCGAGAACTGGATTGTGCCCGAGAATTGCATTGTGCCCGAGATTGCATTATGCCCGAGATGGCATTTGGCCCAAAAATTGCATTGTGCTCGAGATTACATCGAGCCCGAGAATTGCAAATTGTATTGAGTCTGAGAATTGCATTTGGCCCAAGAATTGCATTGCGCCCGAGAATTGCATTGAGTCCAAGAATTGCATTATGCCCGAGATGGAATTATGCCCGAGATGGCATTTGGCCCAAGAATTTCATTGTGCTCGAGATTACATTGAGCCCGAGAATTGCAAATTGCATTATGCCCGAGATGGCATTTGACCCGAGAATTGAATTGCATTTAATCATCCGAAGGCATCATAGTCTAAAGGCATAAATTCCATTCCCTGCAGACATCATTTCATGGCCTAGGGATTTAATTTCTGTTTATCATGCTCCGAAGGCATCATTTCCATGTCCTGCGGATATCATTTCATGGCCTAAGGATTTAATTTCTGTTTATCATGCTCTGAAGGCGTCATTGTCTAAAGGCATCATTTCCATGGCCTGCGAACATCATTTCATGGCCTAAGGATTTAATCTCTGTTTATCATGCTCCAAAGACGTCATAGTCTAAAGGCATCATTCCCATGGCCTGCGGACATCATTTCATGGCCCGAGGATTAATTTTACGTATCATGGCCCTAAGATATCATCGTTTAAGACATCATTTATACCGTCCTAAGCAACTTTCCATAGTCTTAAAGGGAACCTGCATCATGTTTAAATACCGATGATACTTTACTTTATTCTTATTTAAGTGCTAATCATTTATCTAGTTATAACAGAATTCGCAGGCATTGAGAGTCGACCAAGCCAAAAAATGAGATTAGCCATCGTCTTCACTTCCAAAACATAACTCTTCTTATCCCTACATCACCAACACTGGACCGTTGCTCACGTCCTATTCCCAACTAATCGTTTAAATCTCATCAACTCGTGCCAACTGCATCTTCGTCTGAAATTCCAGTTGAATATTTTCTTTAGAAATCTCATTCATTTCTGAATCTAGAACTACACACGGTCTGATTCTCATAAGACCCGAGATATGTAGGAAACTTGAAACTGAAGTCTTGGCCACATCATTTTTCACAACCCCCGCTTGTTTCTTCTAGTTTCAAAAAGAATCATTCTCCCGGTCGGATAAAATTGGCTACTAGTCAACATTCCTTGCCCGCCAATTCATTCTTCATCCCTGAGCAAGGAAAGGGCAGCTGTTGATACCCAATTTTGACCTCCCTATACCTCTTTCGGACTGTTATTTTGCTAATTATTATTATTTTAAATCTTATTATTTACTTTACTAAATAAATTACGCATTTTATCATTATCTTGACACTTTGTAAAGTCATATATATAATTGATAAGTACATTATTTATTTTAATTATTATTATTTATCGCGAATTTCGTATAATATGTTACCTAACATTAATTTTACGTATAATATATGCACATAGTTTATTTATGGGTTTTTATGAATAGCTGTTGCATAATAATTATTCTTTATCTGTCAAGTTATATATATGTTGTATATTATTAAGAAACGAACAGCCCAATTTCAATTTCTTTCTCAAACATTTTAAATTCTAGCCCCTTTCTACGCAAATTATTTCAATTTTAGCCTAGATTGAGCCAATGTGGCCTAATTTTAACATCCCAAATTCAATTTTAATTACCCAAATCCATTTGACCCATCCAGGTACCCGCCTGACCCGCTCCATGACCCGACCCGCATCAAATTTAATCTCAACCATTGATCAAATGTGATCAACGGTCAAGATTAGTCCACCTCTCTTCTTTCATTTTTAACCACACACCCCTCAAACCCTAACCCTCACTTTCTCTCTTCTCCGGCTTCCTCAATCCCTCTATCTCCTCTCCTTCATCTTCCACTCTCTCCCTCCTCATCTCCTTCAACCACCCTTGCTCCACCCTCCTCTCTTCTCTCCGCCGGCTACCGCTGCTCCACCATCATCGGTGAACAGCAATCAACCCCGCAGCCACCACCGAAAACCACCGCCAAAACTCCATAAACATCCACCCTTATCCCAACCAGAAAACCAATCCAAAACCACCATCTCCATCATCCCTTCCCTACGTCACCATCTCGCCGCTGCTGGCATTTATCAGTCCGAGAACCTCCAATGAAAACCCACCAAAAACTCTCCATAGCCACCGCCTCTCTCTCTCTCTTCTTCCTCACAACGACTGCCAAATAGATCCCCTTCCCCTTTTCGGGGTTTCCTCAAGGAAAAATCAGTGTTACGAGGATCTCGCCCTCTCCGACGAACGTCAAACTCCGGCCGGGTGTATGCTAATCGTGAATCGTGGAATGATTTCTGTTAAAATCTTTGGGGATTTTTGATGTTACGACAGACTACCGCGAATCTATTTCGAGTTTTGTCATTTTCAACTTCATCCTCTTTTCTCCTTGTTATCTAATTTTTAATTATGAAATTGGTAGAGTTGGGTTGTGAATCTGTGTGTAAACTCTGTGATTTTGTGTTAACTGCCTCATGTGGACTGTCATATGGGAAAACCCCCAATTTTTATGAATTTTACTTCTAGCCTAATTCTGAAAATTTAATTATGTGTTTATTTTGTTGGTAAAGTTGATGTGTAAGCATGTTGGATTATTATTGTTGTGTTCTAAGTCTGAAATTGATGAGTCATCTTTGTATTGAATTCAATTTCTAATTCGCCGCTTGATGTTCTAAGTTTAGATTGGTATGGTTTTCCTCTGTTTGTTGTCATTTGTTGGCCCAATGTATTTTACATGTTAATTCACAGCTTGTTCACCAGTTGTTGGAATGTAGTTTTGTGACTCAAAAAATTATGCTTAGTTCTAAGGTAGTCTTATATGGCCTGTTTGTGAGTATGAGAGTAGAATAATTGCCATGATTCCATTGCTTGATTGACTCTGTGATCAGGGATCCTTTATGCTTGTTATTTGATTACTGTCAGTCATAATTGATTGGTTTAAGCATGATTGATATTTGCCTTTCCTTGTATGAGTAAGTCAGCCTTGGTATTTGTTTATTTCTAGCAAATTGGGACAATTTTGATTTGTTTGGCCCTCCATCTTTGAAACTCGAATTTTGGTTGATCACTTTGAGACTTGATTCGTTTGGTAACTCTTGATTAATTGCAGCATGCCTTATTCCGCTAATTTATTTTGTTTTCTTATTTGAATTGGAATAATTTTGACACTTGGCTATTCTTGATTGATTCTTCCTCCTTATATATATATATTATAACAACCTTCGTACTTAGATGAATATGGTAAAGTGTTGATTTGTTTTACCCTCTAATTGATTTAATTGCTTGATTTTTGGGAAAATTTATGATAAATTTGCTAATTTATTTAAAACTCTCTAATTTTGTAATTAAAGGGACTGATTTCTTTTGAAAAAGGATAGTATATCTCTTGCTTCTATTATTATAAAATGATTTAGTACTCACGTATTTATGGTAGACTAGGCATAACGTTCTGCTGATGATTGATTCTGCCAATCTGCCTAAGGGAGGATTTTCTTTGATTGATTCTTAAAATACTTTCTTCCTATTTTACTTACAACTCACCTATTATATAAGAAGTTCCCCCTCCCCCCTTATTATGGCCTAGACTTTCACACATTACCACTTTGATATTAGTAATAATTCTCTTCTATGAACAAGGATTCTCTTCTATGAACAAGGTTGTTGGTGCTAAGTGTTGCTTTCTCTAGTTTCTTTACTTATTCTCTGCTAACAGGTTAGTGTTTTATCTATGTAGATTTTAATTCATATGCATGTTTACCTTTAGTTTAGAATGTGTATCCATCTGTGTTTATCCATGATTATTCTGTGAGGTGTTTATAAAAGCATGTTTATAGGATGTAAACTTAGAACTTATGTTTCTGTTTGTTTGTTTTTTTGCATTAAACTACTGTTAGCATGAACTAGTTAGTTGTCTTATGTTGATAATTTTGTCGGCTTCTACGATTATACTTGGCTCTACTTTGGCTTATTTTTGTAGAATTTTGTAGGGGTACGGAGGCCTTAACGCATCCCATCTCCTTGACATAAGCACTGCCTAGGATCCTCGAGATACTCAGGAACTCTGGCATGTCAAGGGGCGGTCTTATGAGTTGTAATAGGGTCCTCCAAATCCTACATTGACATGTTCAACAGGTACTCTATTAAAAGATGGGTCTTAACAGTGAAGAGTCGTCTGGGATTTTGGGAGCTTTCAAAAGCTTTTGATTTCTTTTTTATCATTCATTCATTTGGTCTGTAAATTTATTGTATGAACTTCGATAAATAAATAAAATTTAGGGGACTGCTATGGGGGAAGGGCAAACTACATGCTACTTGACTAATTTATTTGAAAACGTAGAAAGCATGACTATAGAATTTAAATAAAATATCTAGCGTGTTATTAATTAGTTACCATGTTTCATATTTTTTTTTAAAAAGAATCAGTTTTGGCATTAAATCAGAATCATGTTTACAAGTTTAAATTCTCTTCAGCCTTCAAATCAGAAACCATGTTTAAATTAAAGTCTGTTTTACCATTAAACTAAGAGAAAATGCATAAAGTCCCCCCTAAAGTTGGACGTGATTTGTAAATAGACACTTCAAGTTTGCGGGAGTATTATTACTCCACAAAACTTGTTAAGACCATTGTAAATACCCTCTTTTAACCCATTTTCTTATCAGTCGTGTTCTCTAGCAATAGAGGCGCGTGAATGAATAATAAGACCCCACAAACCAATTAAAAATGTCACGTGTGATGATTAATTATTTACAAATCAACCATCTTCTCTCCTTCCCTAATTCTCCATTAATGTTGTTGAAGAAGCTTGCTAGACTTTCTAAATTGGCTCTTCTCAACTAATCAGCTTAAAAAAGTAAAAAAAATTCATGTATTATCTTTAATTTCTTCTTATTTTATTTAAAGATTATGAAATCAACTTATCTACATTATTATGGTAGCCGAGTATAAATTTTAATTTGAAAATTAAAATTCCTACAGTAATCAAACAAATCTTGTGCTAGCGCCCCAAAACTCCAGTAGATATAAACATAACTATTGATATTGGCAAAGCATAGTTTTCTTAATAAAAAAAATAGATAATAATTCCACAAAAAGATAATTAAAAGTTAAAAATAGATAGAGAACAATTAAGTATCAAAAATTAGGCTCAAGAAGGAAGAGGTTTAAGAAATAATGAAGAAAGAAGATAAGAGAAAAAGAGAAGCAAGAAGATAAACATGAAAAAGAAAGAAGAGAGAATGGGTGTGTTCTATGGAAGATGACAATGAGATTGGTTTAAAGTGAAGCGGATCGGTTTTAACCCAATTTTTATTAAATGAATTAAATAAATTAAAGAGAAAATATATATTAAACGAAAGTGTATGTTACGCACTATTATTGAATTCAAGTCTGGTGAGAAAATGGGTCAAAAGGGGGTATTTATAATGGTCTTAACAAGTTTTGTGGGGTAATAGGACCCCCACAAACTTAAAGTGTCTACTTGCAAATCACGTCCAACTTTAGGGGGGACTTTATGCATTTTCTCTTTAACTAATCACCATGTCATGGGTTAAAATCTGTTTTAGTATTTAGATACCATGCTTATAGATCTAAATAAGTTTTCAGCATGTTAAAATAATTAGTTACCATGCCTGTAGGGTTCGAAAAAGAATCTGCTTTAGCATATTTCAATTAGCTACCATGTTTTAGGTTGTAAAATCAGTTTCAGCATTTAAAATAAAATTAGTTACCATGTTTCAGGTTTTTTTTTAAATCAGCTTCATCTTTTTAAAAAAAAATAAGAAATCATGTCTAGTTTAAAATTGTGTTTCAGTATTTAATTTGTTTAGCCATCGATTTCAGCATCTGTGTTCTGTGTATTTTAGATAGCATGCCTATAGGATTAATTCAGTTTCTACATATTAAGTTAGAAACCATGCCTATTGGATTTAAATTTATTTCAGCATGTTAAATCTGCTTATAGGATTTAAATAATTAATTTTCTGCACATATTAATTTATTTAGATACCATGCCTATAAGATTTAAATTCATTTCAGCATATTAATCAAATTTCAGTATGTTAAAATAACCAGTTTGTTTATAGGATTAAAATTTCAGTTTGTTCTATTTATAGAAGTAATTTTTTTTAGCATGTTAAAACTATTAAATATCCTGCCTATAGGAGATAATTAGTCAAATCTGTTACATGGCTTTATCCTTAGAAATCATGTTCATAGAATTGATAAATATGTTATTTTCTCAAAGCATATTTTAATCACCTATCTTTTAATTAAATAAGAGTCCTACTTGAGACCATTGCGTGCTACATGTTTCAAGTCTTTCCATGTTTGCTTGAAGTTAATCTCGAGTCTAATTAATAAACTTAGAATTTTTATTTATCTAGACCCATATCCAAAATAGTAAGTCCAATACCTCTTGGATACTAGGTCGAGACAGGTAGGCATATTAAGGAGCGTTAGACTTTTTCATTTCTTTAGTGCGCTCTTAGGTTTAATAACAACTTCAATAACCAACCTAGGTGGGTAGTCAGAGATGATAGTCTGTGCTCGTTGATTAATACGGCAATCCTTAATTGGATTGCGAAGTATTAATTTATGTTGCACGGGGTGCTCCTTTAGGCTAAAAAACTCCTCCTTCCCCAACTTGCTTTTCCTCCTACGTAGGAAGTGATCTACATGATACATCTATGCTCGATCGTCATTGCACTTTGACTAAGAAGTCTTTTAAGACTTCGCACGAGGTTGAGCGATTATTCCTGAACGTATAGGCTTGATAATTTTATTTAATTATCTTATGCTTGGGGTATTAACTAAATCACTTAGTAATTAGGCCTTCTTCTCTATATCATTGTGTCATTTTTATCTTCTCGCTTATCTGATTCTTTTTGATTTATTTAGTTATTTGTGTTAATACATAGCTTTCTCGCTTAGATTTATTAGTAATCAAATTGGCTTAATTACTTGTCTTAAAGAATGTTTTACTTGTTTAATCACCTAATTTTTTAGTTTAATAAATTATTGACCCTTTTATTCGCCACGAATATCCCCACATAACATACGAATTCGGCAGGGACCCATATTTGTGGATCTCGAAAGGTACTTAACACCTTTCTTTCGAAGTAATTTGAACCCTTACCCGATTCTCTGGTTGTGTAGACCCTAATTTAAATTTAATCGTAGTTAGTTAGTATGGTGCCCTAACGCGTTTTTAATTCGTTAGGTGGCGACTCTTCACCCTCTTATCCTAAAAAGAGTTGTCACGTCGATGACCCGCTTTTTGCGAGAAAAATGGGGCGCGACATTGCTCTATATTGTATCAAAGATATCATCAATGATATATCATTTGTCAATTCAGTTCACAATGCGACATAACTTATTGAGATCTCATCACTTCATTATTTTCAGGTACTTGAACATTTCATAAGATTTTATTAAGTGTTATGTCGTAGGCTCTCCCAGAGCACATTGCCTCCTTATTTATGATTATTTGCTCCTTTTTCTTTTTCAAGGATTATTGCAATTTAAATCGATTGGTCTACCATACTTCATGCATGTCGTAGACTTTGTCCTTCAGGGACACTCAATAGGAGCTTTTGCAGCTAAATATGAAATTGATTTTGGGTCAGCAAATGCTTCCAGCATTTGACTTGAATTATCCTTTTGAATGAGGATTATACTAATGATAATTCACAACATATTTCATAGATGCTTATTCTCTCCCCTTTATGTTAGAAAATCTAACATATATCCTCTTTCTTCTTTGAGGAATCCATCTTTGTGCACCATGGTATATTCATTAATCATATACCGCACATTAAAATCAATTAAAATATTTGGTTCCTGACCTTGAATCAATTGAGGGAGGAAATTAGTCATAATTTATTGGTCTGAATGCATACAAGTACTATTGTATACGATATATCATATTTCTGACCAACACAAAGTTTTGTTCTCATAAGCAATGGTTCAGCTATTTATTTGAAGGCATTCAACGTTAAACCAGCATTATCAAGATCAATCGTCTTGATTACACAATCTGAAAATTATGCTCTTAACTCAAGTTACATTAAGCAAGCAACTTTACGAATGTCAAACTGAAGGTTGACAATAAACGCACATCTTATAGATGCATCCTTTTAAGACATCACATGGCAAGTGAACATGCCCATATTCACCTTTTATACTTTTCAGAATTTAGGGGATCCAATCCCAACATTAGCTGATTTAGTCAACTTATCATGAGAACAAACAACATAAATAATTCTTGAAGAATCTTCTAGTTTTTCAATGTATGTTGAATACTTAATATGCACATCTCCGAGATGGAAAGATCATTCATGTCAACATATAAAATTATTTACATTAGTAACTCCAAGTTACTATGACATGTGTTATTTCCTTTAGTAAACTTCAAGTTTACTTTTGCATGAATTTCATATCAATAAACTTCTAGTTAATTGTGGCATGTGATCTCATCATGCTCGGATAACTTTTCACATACGTATTACCATAGTAACTTTGGAGATATTCAATTTTTGAATTATTCTACCTCTTTCGGAGGTGGATTGTGATGTAGTCACAACTAAGAATACATTCGTATTTATAAGCTTTACTAAATACTATCACATTCACCCAGGGAATGAATTTGTACTTAACAATCAAAATTCTCATTCCCCAAGAATGAAATATAATCGTGCCTTAAGCCTATCAAGTTATGATAGCTTACAACCTCTTTCAAGATATTGCTACTTTAAAAGCAAATCGAGGCATACATATGTACTGTAGAGAATTTTCTCTAACATATTTTTCAAAATATACCACGCTTCAAAGCAATTATTGCTTTAGGGGTTACTATTATTGTTGTACTCCTTATAATTCATCATTGAAATAATCATGATGAAAGCAAGTATCAAATAGCTACTATATACTAATACGTGTACATAATAACTTAACAAGTATTGATAAAATTATTAAATTAAAAGTAAGCAAAAAAAAAATCTCAAATACTTACCTGTAATAACTTACTAGCAGATCTCATAAAGTACTGACAAATTACAAGCGCTTAGTTTCAACCAATCATGAAATTATATATCATATTCTCCATATCACTGCTATGTATCTGGAAATTTTCTTTGAGATTTATAATCTCACTTTGCTCGGCAGATATATTAAAGATTTGAATAATTTTGTTACACACAAAAGTATTACTATTTGAGATGGAAGATTCTACGGCTACGGCTAGGCAGTGACAGAAAAGGTTTTACACTATTGTTTAATTTCTCAATTGTTAGAGCTTTGTGTTGATAACGTGTTATGAACTATTAAACTAAGAAAGAAGAAAAATATAGTAGAGAGAGAAGTTCTTATTTCTCTTGAAAAATTCCTCTTAGGAATTTTGGTATGAATTACAATGAAGGAAACTGATTTGGTCCTAAAGTTAGGGTTCCTAACTTTTCTTCAAAGAAACATAAATATGGACATTCACTATAATACAAATATATTTATAACATGTAGTTAAATCTTGTTTAATTTTTTAAATGACAAGTCAAATTAAATAGACTAAAAAGTAAATTGGCAATAGGAATACAAGTAATTATAAATGGTTGAAATTTTAAATAGTCTAGAGATCAAAGATGAAGATTTTCTAACGCAATGCATACACTGTATGGAAAAGACAGATAAAGAAACAACCCTGGCAAGTTCGGAAGAAGGCTAACTTTTTGCTAATTTGTCCGATTTACGTGATTTCTTTTATTTCATGTATTTTTTCAAGGTTCATACGAACAAATCCGAGTAAATTTTGAGAAAAAAGCAATCATTTTTCTATGAAATTTACATTTTCTCTAAAATTCTTTACAAGATTTTAATCTTTCGTTCTTTAAATTTGTATGAAAACATAGATTACAATATTAAATGCCAATTTTAGTAATTTAGAAAAAAATTAAAATTAAATTAGTCTGGCCATTCAAACCCGGCTAAATTTCTCTTCGGGAAACTTACATAGATATACTATATTAAGAAAATATTTACTATCTATAGCAATAACATTTTTTTCACTTGACACTTATAATACAATTTTAATACATATTGCAGAAAATAATTTATAAGACACATATAATATAAATTTTATTCATGGATAATACATTTATCACACATTTTAATACACTTATAATACATTGTGCCAATTTCTTACCAAACAAGTATAATACATTTTAAAACACTTAAAATACATTTATATTGCATGCATAATTCACTTTTAATACATAGTGCAGATTTATCATAATATTGATATGTAATGCTATAGATGATAATAAATAAAAAATATCACTAAAAATTGTAATTATTTATTAAAAAGTATTCACCCGCATAATTTTCACATTTAGGGAGAGAGCCAAACAATATTTTTTTCATCCCAACCCAGCCCCCTAAGAGTAGTGAGCCCACCAGTAGGGGCTTACTTTGAAGTTCTTGCACTGATTTATTCCTATTTCAGGGTGATTTTTAAGTTTTGTCTTTTAAATTAGTGATTTTTAATTTTTGCTTTTATTTCTTATTTAATAAGAATTTACGGGCCAAAATATCCTACTACCCTTGGCGATGACCTAATTTCGCAAGACAAACTTTTTTAAAAAATATTTATCTTGGGACATAAGTATAATACTATCCGAATTCGCAAGGCAAACTTTCCAAAAAACTTTGCATGGGGCATAAGTTCAGTAAGCATAACTTGTGTCTTGGGGCATAAGTTTAATAGGCATAACTTATACTATTGAATTAAATCTTGGGGCATTGTGTGTACCTTATTAACTAACTTGTGTCACTGAACATAAGTTGTGCTACTAAACTTATGCCTAGTGATTCTTTTTTTCTTTTTATTGTCAAGAGCATTTTCTACTATTTTATTGTTACTTAAAGCTCTGAAGGGTAGAAAATAAAAATGGGAAAAGGACATCCCATGGCCACTCGACCAAACAAATTTCATAAAAAATGGCCATTATAAATTTAACTCATTATATGGCCACTCGGTCAATTTAATTCCACCAGATGATCATTTTTAATTTTGTATAGAAACTGTATAGAAACTATATAATTGCTGTATATAATATGCATCTATATAGGATGCGTATAAAAATTGTATCATTGTTGTATAAAATATGTATATGTATAGGATGTGTATAGAAATTGTATCATTGTTGTATAAAATATGTATATGCATAAAATGTGTATAGAAACTGTATCAATATGTATTATATATGTTTGTATTGTATATATGTATCAATACTTTAAAATACTCAAATTAAAAAATATGTTTTTTAAAAAAGCAATAAAAAAGAAAAAAAGAGCAGAAAAAAAAAGTCGCAACAAAAAGAGACGCAACAAAAAAAAAAAAAAAAAGAAGCAGGCTAGTAGTGACAAAGAATGGCTAGAAAATGAAATTCTAATCCATTGGCTATTGGCTAGCAATTATTTACACCGAAGTGTCAATTTTGTCCTTCTCCCAATAAAAATTAATATTTTTGAGGGGCAAAATTTAAAATCTACCCCAAAATAAGAATATTTGTGCGAATGGCCCACTTACTTTAAGGGAATTCAGGAAATTACATGGGGTGTCCCCCCAAGTGAGTGATCTTCAATTTTTGCCCATGATAAGAAAAGTCTTTAAAAAATATCTTTCCTTCCTTTTTATGTATAAAACAAATATATTTTTGCCCCTCTACACCACAACTCTCCATGTTCATTTGTCTCTCCACTTTTAATTTTCATTTTCCTTTTTTCTTTTATCTTTTATTTATTTTTATTTTTTCTCATTTTTTTAGTTCTCATTTTCTTTTTTCTCAACCTTTATTTTTTTGTTCTTTTTCTCTCAACCTTTATTTTTTTGTTCAACCTTTATTTCTCTCAACTTTTAATTTTTCTTTTTCTTTTTTCTTTTATCTTTTTTTTCTTAATTTTTTTTAATTCTCATTTTTTTTTTCTCATCCTTTATGTTTTTGTTCTTTTTTTTCTTTTTTCTTTTTTTCTCAACCTTTATTTTTTTTGTTCTCTTTTTTTCAAACTTTATTTCTCCCGACTTTTAAATTTTTTTCTTTTCTTTTATCTTTTATTATTATTATTTTTCCAATTTTTTTAATTCTCATTTTCTTTTTTCTCAACTTTTTTTTTTTTTTTTTTTTTTTTTTTTTTTTTCTCTCAACCTTTATTTTTTTTTTTTTTAACCTTTATTTGTCTCAACTTTTAATTTTCATTTTTTCTTTTTCTTTTATCTTTTTTTTTCTTTTTTCTCATTTTTTTAATTCTCATTTTATTTTTTCTCAACTTTTATTTTTTTGTTCTTTTTTCTTTTTCTCTCGACCTTTATTTTTTTGTTCTTTTTTTTTCTCAACCTTTATTTTTTTTCTCTTTTTTCTTTTTTTTCTCTCCTTCCTCTCCTTTTTTTTTTTTTTTAAATCTTATTTTTCCTTTTCTCTTTTTTTCTTAACCTCTATTATTTTTTGCTAATGAACAGAAAGTTGGATAATCCGCAAAGAAGATTTTCTTTCTTTGACATCGAAGTAAACTTAAGGGCGTGCTTTGTTGTTTGGAAGTCCTTTAGAACAAGTCTTGCCTCTAAGACAAAAGTTATAGAACATCTCATAAATCAAGACACAATGAGGTAGTGTCAAGCCTTGCTCGTGGGGCATAACTTGTTGTTTGAAAATTCTTGAGCTAAGTCTTGCCTCTAAGGCAAGAGTTATAGAGTATCTCATAAATTAAGAGACAATCAAGTAGTGTTAACTCTTGCCCATGGGGCGTAACTTATTTTTTGGGAGGCCCTTGGGCTAAGTCTTGTCTCTAAGGAAAACGTTATAGAGCATCTCATAGATCAAGACACAATGTGCTAGTGTCAACTCTTGCCTATGAGGCGTAACTTGTTGTTCGAAAGTCCTTGAGCTAAGTCTTGCCTCTAAGGCAAGAGTTATAGAACATCTCATAAATCAAGATACAGTGTGGTAATGTCAACTCTTGCCCATGAGGCGTAACTTGTTATTTGGAAGTCCTTGGGCTAAGTCTTGCCTCTCAGGCAAGCGTTATAGAGCATCTCATAAATCAAGCACAATGTGATAGTGTCAACTCTTGCCCATGGGGCGTAACTTATTGTTTGAAAGTCCTTGGGCTAAGTCTTGTCTCTATGGCAAGAGTTATAGAATATCTCATAAATCAAGACACAATGAGGTAGTGTCAGGTCTTGCTCGTGAAGCATAACTTGTTGTTTGAAAATATTTGAGCTAAGTCCTCCCTCTAAGATAAGAGTTATATAGTATCTCATAAATTAAGACACAATGAAATAGTATGAACTCTTGCCCGTGGGGCGTAACTTATATTCTTTGAGAGGTCCTAGGGCTAAGTCTTGCCTCTAAAGCAAGAGTTATAAAACATCTCATAAAAAAAATAAAGGTTGAGAAAAATGATCCAAAAAAAAAGAGAAAAGAAAAATTAAAAATCAAAGAAAAAAAAGAAGAATAAAAAAATAGAAGTTGAGAGGAGAAAAGAAAAAAATAAAGATTGAGAAAAAAAGAAAAAACGAAGAAAAAAAAAGACAACAAAAAATAAACGAAAAAAAAAAAGAAGAGAAAAATTAAAAATAAAATAAAATAGAATTGAGAGGAGAAAAGAAAAAAATAAAGATTGAGAAAAAAGAAAAAAAAAACATTGAAGAAAAAATAAAACGAAAAATAAAAGAAAAATAAAGATTGAGAAAAAAGGGAAAAAAAAGATAAAAGAAAAAATAAAAATCAAAGAAAAATAAAAAAGAGAAAAAAAAATAAATATAGAAGTTGAGAGGCAAATGAACATGGAGAGTTGTTTAAAAATATTTGAGGTACAGAGGGACAAAAATGTAGTTGTTCTATACATAAAAAGAAGAAAGACTATTTTTGTAAGACCTTTCTTATGGGGGGCAAAAATGCAAAGCCACCTCCTTTAAAGAGCATTTATATAGTTGTCCCGAGGGAATTGACCCGAACCAACCCTATGAGTGCATATCGAATACCAGATGATTATTTAAAAAAAGAAGAAGTGGAGTCTGCATCCCCTCTCCCCCTCCTCCACCC